>CM054992.1:3245940-3332781 GCA_029030765.1 Salix suchowensis | reverse complement strand
TGCGGAGGAATGAAACAAGTTCATTCAACCACTGGTTCAAGACCTCACTTATATTTTTATTTATTTTTACTTTTACGAGTTAAATCACTAAATCATAGTAGAGGGTCCATTAACTCGAGATTTCTAGTTAATTTTAATTATTTTAGGATGAGAAATGCAAGTGATATAATTTAAAAACAAGAATATCATCACTTGAACACGATTTATAAATGAACAGTCACTAAATCATGGTAGAGAACTCATCAACTCGAGATCTCTAGTTAATAGTTAATTGCATATATATATATATATATTTAGACGAAGGGTTTGCGAGTTAAAGTACCTCCGGGGTGGTTCGAGGATAGTGAATAGAACCAGAGAAAACAATCTTCCGCCGCCCACCAATGATCAAAGATCTGCCATCGTAGGTTACATCTCCGCCATGAACGATACTGCCACTGCCAAGAACTGCCAGAACAGCCGCCACCAAAAACAACACCCTCCTCATGTACAGCGCTGATCGCCACCCAGAAACCTATACTTTCTCTGTTGGAGAGAAGAACTATGATCCCTCGTTAAGAGCACAACAATGGCAGGAGCCGTCACTTTCTACAAGTATTTGTGGCAACACATGCATATATACACGGAAATTTATCGTAAGCTTACTGTGGGAACTTCCCTAGAACAAGCTTTAGATATATATATATTTAATGAAGAGCTAAGGATTGCTGTAATTCCTTCGTATTAATAAAATAATTAAAGGGTCTAACCCTAGTAGAGTGTTAGTTATTAAACTTATTTATCAAGAGTCGCATCTATTAGTATTGAAGAGTCGCAACTATTAGTATTGAAGAGTCGCATCTATTAGTATTGAAGAGTCACAACTATTAGTATTGAAGAGTCACATCTATTAGTATTGAAGAGTCGCAACTATTAGCATTGAAGAGTCGCAACTATTAATGTCTATATATAGTGTATGAATCTCATAATGAAAAAAATGTGAGAGTACCATTTTCATATGTATTGTATTCTACCAAATTAGAGAGTGTGCAGCCTAAACCTTTTTCTTTTCTATTCTTTATTTACGCCAAATTTCCAACAAAGCGGTATCGAGCCCGAGAGACAACATGACTTCCAACAACAACAATTCCCAATTTCATATTCCCCGCCTTACCAAACAAAACTATGATTTGTGGTGCATCCAATACAAAGCACTACTTAGATCACAAGAGTTATGGGAGCTGGTTGAAGATGGTTATACTGAACCAAAAGAAGATACTGTGATGAGCAATGCAGAGAGACAAGCACTGAGAGAATCAAGAAAGAAAGACAACAAGGCATTATTCACAATTTATCAAGGGCTTGATGAAGCAACCCTTGAGATGGTGGCTCCAGCAAAGACATCAAAGGAAGCATGGGAAATGCTTAGCAAAACTTATAGTGGAGTTGAAAAAACAAAAAGAGTTCGGCTACAATCTCAGAGAGGAGATTTTGAGAAGCTGAACAAAGAAGGCAATGAGACAATCTCAGATTACTTTACAAAAGTAATCACTTTGGTTCACCAGATGAGAAGGAATGGTGAAAAATATTGATGATGTTCGTGTGATGGAGAAAATTTTGAGATCACTTTGGGATTCAAAGTTTGACCATGTGGTTGTAGCAATTGAAGAATCAAAAGATTTAGAAGAATTGACAGTAGAAGAGTTAATGGGATCATTGCAAGCCCATGAGCAGAAAATTGACAGAAGAGGAGAAGGAAGAACACTCGAACATGCTTTGCAGACACAACTAACTTTGAAGAATTCCAATGAATCCAACAGAGGAGCATTCCAGAGAGGCAGATTTATGCATAGAAGAGGAAGAGGAGGAAGATCATATAGAAATCAAGAATTTCATGGTGCACGAAATCAGAATTTCAATGGCGGAGGCGAGGCGGGTCGAGAGGAAGAAGTCGTGGAGGATACTCAAACTGGAGAAATAACAATGCAGGCGTGCAATGTTATAATTGCAAGGAATATGGTCATTTCGCCTCTGACTGTTCACAATACAGATTTGAAGACAAAGTTGTTAATTTTGCTGAGAAGGTAAGTGATTCAGAAGAACCTGCACTGCTGCTGGCATGTGGAAAATTTGATGATAGCGGATCTAGTACACAGTATCTAGACACAGGGAGCATCAAATCATATGTGTGGCATGAAGGAAGCATTTGCAGATATTGATGAGAGTTACAAAGGAAAAATCACTTTTGGAGATCTTTCTCAAATACCTGTTGAAGGAAGAGGCCGAATTCTTATACAACTCAAGAATGGTGAGCAGAAATTCATAACAGAAGTATTTTACGTTCCAGACATGAAGAGTAACATCTTAAGTCTGGGACAGTTTCTGGAGCAAGATTTTGAAGTGCAGATGAAGAATAAGAACTTGAAGATTTTTGATGAATCTGGAGCTTTAATTGCCTCAGTCAAGATGACCAAAAACAGGATGTTTCCTCTTGACTTAAATGTGTGTATGTCAAACTGTTTCAAGGCAGAAAGTTCAAATCTGACGAAATTGTGGCATTTGCGTTATGGACATCTGAATTGTGGATCATTAATGATGATGGAGAAACACAGGATGGTTCTGGGAATACCACAGCTCGAACACACAAATGATTTGTGTGAAGTGTGTGTGATGGGAAAGCAGCACCGAAAATCCTTCCCAAAGAAGAGTTCTAGAGCATCTCAGCCTTTGAAATTGGTGTATTCAGATGTGTGTGGGCCAATTACACCTACAACAATAGGGGGAAACAGATTTACAACAAAGAGGTTGCATATGCTTACACCAGAAGAAGCCTGGAGCATGAAGAAACCGAGAGTTGATCACTTGAGGATTTTTGGCAGCATAGCTTATGCCAAAATTCAAGATGAAAAACGAACCAAGCTTGAAGATAAAAGTCAGAAATGCATACTGCTAGGATATGGAGAAAATTCGTATGGTTACAAATTGTTCAATCCAGTAACAAAAAAGGTGATCATGTCAAGAGATGTAAAGTTTGATGAAGAGCAAGAATGGAACTGGAGCTCTGAGAATCAACTGCAAAAATTGATTGTAGATGAAGAGCAGATCCAGAAAGATGAAGGAGAAATCATGATAGCTCCATCTCCATCAACTAGCAGCCCATCTAGTTCTCCAAGTTCAACAAGAAAGACAAAGAGCATACAAGAGATTTATGATGTACATGTAAAGAATGGATCTTGATGAAGTGAACATGCTTTGCCTATTTTCAGAAAATGATCCTATTACATTTGAAGAAGCATATCAGGAAGACAAGTGGAAGAAAGCAATGAAGGAGGAGATCAATTCCATTCAGAAGAACAATACATGGGAACTGACAACACTTCCTGAAGGTCACAATGCAATCGGTGTAAAATGGATCTTCAAGACAAAGAAGAATGCTGAAGGAGAAATTGAAAAACATAAAGCCAGATTAGTTGCAAAAGGGTACAAGCAACGATATGGAGTAGATTATGAAGATGTTTTTGCTCCAGTAGCAAGAATGGAAACCGTGAGATTGGTGATTTCATTGGCTGCTCAGAAACAATGGAAGATATTTCAGATGGACGTAAAATCAGCATTCTTGAATGGCAATCTTGAAGAGGAAGTATATGTTGAGCAACCTGCTGGTTTTATAGTAAAAGGAGAAGAAGACAAGGTGTGCAGATTAAAGAAAGCTCTTTACGGGCTTAAACAAGCACCAAGAGCATGGAACTCAAGAATTGATGGCTATCTTTCTCAGAAGGGGTTTACAAAATGCCCGTATGAACATGCATTATATGTGAAGAAAAACATGCATGGTAGAATAATGTTTGTTTGTTTATACGTGGATGATATTCTGTTCACTGAGGGATGATCCTACAATGATTCAAGATTTCAAGCAATCCATGGTAAAGGAATTTGAGATGACAGACTTAGGTCTTCTAGCATATTTTTACGGGATTAGAAGTGAAGCAATGCGAGTAATGGAATTTTCATTTCTCAAGCCAAGTATGCAATGAAGTGTTAAAGAAATTTGCTATGGAAGATTGTGATCCAGCGAGACAATCCGATTGAGTATGGAACGAGGTTAACTAAAGAAGGAGAAGGAGATTTAGTTAATCCTACATATTACAAAAAGTATTGTGGGGGTGTTTGCGTTATCTAACTTGTACCAGCACCGGATATTCTGTTTGGAGTTGGTTTGGTTAGCGAATACATGGAGAGACCAAGGAGTTCACATTTGAAGGCGACAAGAGGATCCTTCGGTTTATTAAAGGAACATTAAACTATGGATTATGTTATTCATCATCACGAAATTTCAAAATCACAGAGTTATAGTGATAGTGATTGGGCGGGGAAGCTTGGAAGACGGGAGAAGCTACAACTGGATTCATATTTTTCATGGGAGAAACGAGCATTCACATGGACATCCAAGAAACAATCAATTGTTGCATTATCCACATGTGAAGCGGAATACATTGCTGCTGCATCATGTGTGTGTCATCGTCAATATGGCTAAGGAAATTGATGGAAGATCTGCAACAAAAACAGAGTGAAGCCACAAGAATTTTCGTTGATAACAAGTCTGCTATAGCTCTTGCAAAGAATCCAGTGCATCATGAACGTTCAAAGCATATTGATACTCGATTTCATTTTATTAGAGAGCACATAAAAGAAGGCGATGTGGAGTTAGTTCATGTCAACACTCATGAACAGATTGCTGATATTTTTACAAAGCCGTTGAAGACTGAAGTTTTTTGTTATCTGCAGAAGAAGCTTGGAATTGTGAAGATTGATGAAACAAGTTTAAGAGGGGTGAATGTTAGTTATTAAACTTATTTATCAAGAGTCGCATCTATTAGTATTGAAGAGTCGCAACTATTAGTATTGAAGAGTCGCATCTATTAGTATTGAAGAGTCACAACTATTAGTATTGAAGAGTCACATCTATTAGTATTGAAGAGTCGCAACTATTAGCATTGAAGAGTCGCAACTATTAATGTCTATATATAGTGTATGAATCTCATAATGAAAAAAATGTGAGAGTACCATTTTCATATGTATTGTATTCTACCAAATTAGAGAGTGTGCAGCCTAAACCTTTTTCTTTTCTATTCTTTATTTCTGCCAAATTTCCAACATAGAGGTGGGTATGCCTTCGCCATTGTTTTCTTGATATTAAAACATAAGTTCGTTCGATTTTAACGGGAGATGCTGGCGAATAAATAATATGAAAGTAAAGTACAGTTGTAATGAAGGTGGTAACAAGATGTTGGTGAGAGGAGGAGACGGCGGATGAGAGGGTAGAGTGTCGGACGTCAGATCGGTTTCACATAGAATTCGGGCGGTTCTTCCACTGTGTTTGACCGAGACCAAACGAGACTTCAGATAACCAATGCATCATCATCTGATATATATTCTACGAGGCACGAGTCGAAGGGGATCTTGCTTGCTTGACGAAAATTGTGGCATAAGTAAAGGTCATAGTTAATGAGCTGAGCTCTAGCCAAAAAAATATATTATGTGACTCCGTACTCATCCCTTTGTTTTAGACATGTTGATTTATTTATATTATTACTATATATATATTATTATACATATAAACGGTATCCCGGTTTTACTGTGCTTTTTTTCACTTTACATATAGACATAGATTGTTGTGGATTGCGACAATTAAACTACCATTATACTCCATGACCGAAAAATTTAACCCCCGGAATCGAGGTCATTTTAGACATTTTCAGGGGACATGAATGGTATTTATGAATTCTTTGCACAATGAAACTAATCTTTTATCCCTAAGTGCTAAGAAAATGACGCAGAACAGTGGGGGGTGTTTTTGTTTTTTCACAAATTCGTGTACAGTAAAACTATGAAAATAACCCCCGAAAAGACAAAAAAGAAATGTTGGGCCGAGGGTATTGATGGGTCCAGGGGTGTATATGTATTATTATTTCTTTTTTTGAAACACTGCAGGCGCGTCGTACAAACTCGTCAGCAATGTTACATGTGCACGCCACTTTCTAGCGGCGCGTGATGTGGAAATTGACCACCCGTTGTGTCACGTGCTTCCCGCCATGTCCTCGGCCTCCCGGTGCGGCGCATGTCGGTTGAAGGTGATCGGTTAATTGCTAGTCAAAAGTTTTTGGTTTTTTCTCTCTTTTCTCTCTCCTGCCTACAGAAATTGCAAGGAAGTCCTTTATATTTTTTATGGTTTTAGTTTAGTTTCTATTCTTTTAATTTTGGTTTTATTCTTGGTTTATTCAATAGAAATTTTGATTGTTTTCAATTGTGTCCTTCAATTGAAACTGATTATATGTGTTTGTTTTCATTTCAGTTCTTATTCTTTTGATTTGTTTTTGGTTCCTTTAATTTTTTCAATGCGCAGATTTTAATTTGCTTTAATTTTGTCCTCCAATTGAAATTGTTCATATATGCTACTTTTCATTTAGGCTCTTATTCTTTTAATTTTTTAATAAAAGTACACTGCAATTTCCTTTAAAAATGTCAGTATTTGTTTTGGTCCCAAGATTTTTATTTGTTTCAAATTTTATCCTTCCATTAGAATTTTATTTTTTTGTTTTGCCCCTTATTCTTTGAATTTTTTATTTGGTATTAATTCCTTTTATTTTTTTATCTTTCTTTGATAGTGTTTATTTTTTACCTGTATTTATGCACCCATGCTTTTAGTTTTTGTTTTTACTTTTGTTGTTTTATTTTTATTATGGTTTTATTTTCTTTTGGTTCAATCCTAACATTTTAATTGATATTAGTGATCATTTTAAAATTAATATTTCTCCTTTTTTTCTCTTTCTTCTTTTTTTGTGTGTTTTCTGTTATTTTATTTGTTCTTCGGGTTAGATGATTTTATGATTTCATTGTTTGTGCAATATTAATGATAATTTTAGTGATTTTTTTTTGTAAAAAATGTTTTGCTTTTTTTAATTATTTGGGGAATTTTAATGATTTTAATTGTTTGGGAAAAACTATTGATAATAATTTTAATTGTTATAGTCATGATAATGACGATAACATAGAGATGGATTTTCAATGATTTTTCTTCTTTTAGTAGATAGAAAATTAACTACTTATTTTTTGTTATTAGATTAATGCAATTGTTTTCATAATTTATATTTTGTTTGTTGTTTTTAATTTAAATTGGATTATAAAATGAACTAATCCTAGTACAACGAATTTAATAATTTAGATATCCAAATTTTCTTACTTTTTTTAATGATGATGATAATTTTGTGTTGTTGATTTTGTTGATAAATGTATATCGATTTAAAATTTATATATTTTATAGCAAATTTGCACTTCACAAGAATTCTGCACAGATTTATTATTTTATCTAAATTTATATTATAATAAAAAAATCACACAATTAATATTTTTTGCGTTGAAAAAATATGGTTATGGTCACGACGAGGGCACAAGTAAGGGGCTAACTATATATATATATATAATTGTTTCAATTGGGAGAATGGTTTATTAATAATTTAAAAAATTAGTTTTTTTTCTTAGTTTAGGAAACACCTAATTAATAATGGAAGCTTAAATACATGCAAGAATAGTCCCTATTGGAGATTTAAAAACTCTTTGATGATAAAGAAGTATTTTTATGGAAAAGATAATAAATAATTTAAATATATGTATTTTTTTCTTAAATAATAAAAATTTTGAGCCTATTACTTGGATGGTTATGGGGTATTTATATTTTCTAAACCTCATTGTTTTCAAGAGAGAGAAATACTAGAAAATCCCTTGTTTTTATGGAATTAATAATGAGCTTAAATGTTTAATGAGAGACAAAAAATTTGTATACATCATTAATAAGATAGGACCTGTGATAGACTTTTTAAGAGATATTTTATAAGTCTAAGAATATAGAGAGACCATAATTGTTATAGATGAAGAGACATGATAGCTTATCATAGCTACAATACTTTTAATCTTAGAAATCATCTAGAATCAAACATATAATTGTAAAACTCGTAATCTTTAAATCTAAATGTTTTAGGTCGAATATGTTTTGTCAAACCCATATTGTTTTCGGTTTGACTAATTGAACTCATCACACACACACGTGTGTGTGTGGTGGGAGTATGTCCAGAAATTAAAAAAAATAGGAATGAGTCAAAATCTTATGAACATTTTTTAAAGAATTTCTCAATTACAAATGGTAAAGAAACATATTTAAAGAAATTTTAAAGTTTTAATAGTTAACATAAAGTGTTAATAAGGTATTATATAGGTTATTAGTGATTTAAAAGGATGATTTAAGATTAATTTTTGTAATGTATAATAGGTATATGAGAAACCAATATATGAAATAATAGAAATGACATCATTGAAATGTATTACTATATTGTTATATAAAAAATAAAAAAAAATTATATAATCAACTCTAATAATTCTAGTTAACTATTAATTCAAGCTATAATTATATTTTAGGTTTTTGTGTGGTGTGGTGTGGACTCTATCTAGCTCATTCCAAGTTTAAGCTTAATTGCGTTGATTTTTAATTACTTAATGGATGGGTAGATCTCAAGGTGGACTAACATATATGGTGGTTGGACATATGTTATCTTATAAATGGTGATATGATATATAATTTGTCGAAACAAATTAATAAATCAATAGAGAACCATTTAAATTTTCCAATTTATTTATTTATTTTGATAGAATAAATTAAAACAACTATTTTGTTGTAGGTTTTTTAAATATTTATTGCCACCATTATTGTCAATAATTTGATACTTACGGGGTTTGAGATCAATGGCAGCACATACAAATTTTTGGTTTGTTTATGAGTCAATCTATATTGTATAGTCTAGTAACATATATAAAATTATACGACGTAATTACTCAATGCTTATGCTTTGATGTATGTAGAGCCAATTTATTTCAAAATGTAAAAAACAAATTTCAAGAGTGTAATTTTTTATTTTATAATGCTATATATTTGGCCAAAATAATCAACTTTAACAGAAATTTTGTTAGGTAATGTTAAAAAATTTATTTATAAGACATTTTTTTATGTTTAATACTAATGTGAAGTAATATAATTTTATAGAAATAAGATTAAAGAAAAATTAAAGACAACTGCACCAGCATATTTATGAGTAAACAATTGATATAATTCATTAAAGATGAGTTATTTTCTTTTTACAACAAACTGATTGATTGTGCTTTAACTATTTAGCTACATATTCATTTGGTAGACAATAAAATTGGAATTAAAAAAATCATTAAAGATGAGTCATTTGTTTTCTATAACAAATAGATTGATTGTTGAGCATGTTTTAATTGCTTGACTAATCATTTAATTGGTGTCATGTTTATTTTTTGTAGACAACATAGATAATATGCATGAAATGTATTGCGACAGTAAAACTGTTATTGATAAAATCCATTAAATATGAGTTATTTATTTTCGACAGCAAACTGATAGATTGTTGAGCCTGTTTTAACTGTTTGGCTAATTATTCAATACTCACAGCCACATAATTTTACACTATAAATTAACAAAACTATCATTAAAACAATATTGAGTCAACAAAGTTTTTCAAACCATCAATCCAGGATATTAGATTTGAAACATTATATATAGAGATGTTATAAAATTTAACTTATAATAAATACTACATCGAATAAGAAATTATTTGAATTATTATTATCCTTTTTATTATTATGATTGAAGGCAAAATCAAGAAAAATATTAGGAGCATAAAAAATACTCTTTAATAAAACATTAAATTTTTTTTATTAATTATTATATTATGAGTATGATTTTTTCTGGAAAAACTTTAATATCATAATATAGTAAAAAAAGATAATATTTTTATTATTAATTCTTAAAAATATAAGGTGGTTTCTAGAATTGACAAGACAAAAAAACTAAAAGATTAGGGGATTTTACTATACTCCTCTTCACAAAATATTACTCATTATAATAGATATATTTATTTTATTTTTTATTTAAATTACATTCTTTGAAATTAGATATATTGGGTATTGAATTTTGTAATTTTTTCAATTTACTTTTGATAAGATCATTTAGTCTCATAACTTGGACCATGAGTTTAATAAGTTGACTCAAGTTTTTTTTTCTTTTTCTAATTGACTTTTCTCTCAATTTTATCCTTTAATATTGGATTGATTAGAACTTAGACTTTGAGGTTTGTTTTGGTTTGTTTTCTATAAGGTTATTTTTATTTTATGACTCAATCACATGTTTAGCTAGTTAACTCAAGTTTAATTGGGTTATTTTTGTGTTAATTTTTAATTGATTTCTTCCTCAATTTTATCTTTCAATACTAAATTGATTAGAAATTAATTTTTTTTAAATATTATTTTTCTTTTTATTTGGTTATTCTAGTCTCATTATCTAGATTTCGTGTTTGGTAAGTCAGCTTCACTATTAATTTCATTAATAATGATAATAACAATATAGTAGTAATAGTAATACAAGGTGAAACTTATATTTTTATTTAAAAAAAAAAACTATTTTAGTCCTTGTATTTACCATAAGGATAAACTAACTTTCATCAATGGGTTTTTTTAGATATTTTCATTGTAATATTTTTTTTTCCTTTTGTAAATCCATGTGTTTATTTTTCTAATTCATTCTTTAACATTTGATTTACTTGAAATTGGGTTTCATGATTTATTGTGTTTGTTTTCTATGTTGATATCTTAATTTACTTATTTGTGTATGAGGTTTGGTGAGTTAATCTAATTATCTCGAGTCTTTTGTTTTTTCTTTTTTTTATTTAGTATTTTCTTCAACTTTATCATTTAACATTGAGTTTATTATGAATAGATTTCATGATTCATTTGGACTTGTTTTCATGAAGGTATCTTGATCTCATGACTAAGATCACAAGTTTTATGAGTAAACTTAGATAGAAATAAGTCGTTTTATTGTGTTTTTTTTTTTTAGAATGGATTTTTTCCAATTTCATTCTTCAACAAAGAATTGATTCACAATTAAGCTTCATTGTTTCAATTTGTTTTTTTGTAAGGTCATGACCCACGTAGCAAGTTTGATGGGATAACCCTGATTAACTTGGATAATTTTTTTGCTTTATTTTCTATGAGGTTATTCCAATTTCATGGCCTGGATCAAGAGTTTGACAGGTTAATCTAGGTTGATTCGAGTATTTTTGTGCTTTATTTAATTGATTTCTTTTCAATTTCATCATTCAATATTGAATTAATTAGAAAATAGACTTCGTTACATATTTTTGATTTATTTTTTATAGAGTTATTTAGTCTCATGATCCAAATTGTTGGTTTAACAAGTAGACTCATATCATTTGTTTATTTTTTTTTTATTTTTTTATCCTTCAACATTAAAGTAATTGAAAATTTAGTTTATAACATCGTGAATTATTTTTCAATCAAACCATGTTTATAATATTTATTAGGGTTGTCTTTGAACCACCAACTCAACCGGATCATATTGAATAAATCCCTACTCGGTTTAATCAATGTTTATAATATTTTTTATATATATTATTAAAAAAAAAATTGACATGCTCATGCCAGCTATTGATCCAGTAAATACCCAGACGAAGCAGGAAAGTGCTTTACATGGGTGGGAGAAGGTTCCTGCAACAACAATAGGCATAGATAGTAATACAGTATACAGAGAGAGAGAGAGAGAAACTCATTTATGATAATAGGAATGTGGAAGCTGTGGAATATAAGAAGAAAATCAATAAATTGTAGTAGAACATCTTAGGATTGGACAACAAATTTATTCAAACAAAAATCGAAGAATCAGATGATGCAGGTCCATCGTCGCTGAGCTTCGTGATTTTACATCTACAGGTTATAATGGCTGCTGAATATATCCATAAGCGTCTACTAAGAGAATCAAGAACGATTCTAACATTGATTTATTCAACCACAAAATGACAATTTTTTATGATTTATAAATACCCAAATGTAGGAAACTGCTTTACAAGTGAGTGGAGTAGATTCCTGCAACAACAATTTGGAACGCATAGTAATACAGTCTACGGAGAGAAGAATTTGCCGCATGCTACTGTGTTCACCAAAGAAATTTACATCTTTCAAGATGTCGCATTTGGTTAGTAGCGCAAGAAACTCTCATCTTAGCACGACATTTAGCTTGCTCTCTACCTGTTCTCTCACAGACATCTGAGTTCACAATAGAAAAGATGCATTCAATCGTTAACTATATCCCACAGGAAAATGAAATACAAAAATATGGGTTCCCTTCAAAAAGAAATACCTGCAAGTCATTGATTTCCTCGTCAGTAAGTGATCGTTCCATGGATCGGTAAGATATCCGGTAACAGTGACTTGTCATCCCTTTCTTGTTTCGTAAAATTGTCTATCAAGCTCACCTGAGTCACAAAATTAACTATAAAGGATTAGCACCGGTATTGAATCGTCATACGCACCATAGAAACACGGTCGGGTTATATGACCTCAGAGAACAATCTTAGAAAGAAGGTGATTGGTTGTGGACACTATAGTCAACAATTCCCCATTTATTTGCCCAATTTAAACTTCGATGGAAAACTAACTTTTCGACGTTTGAAACTTTCAGCTTTAGTCGAATTCAGAAAGTTTAGACGTTTTGAATTCTGTTAGAATGTCTTAGTGAATTAGAGGTTTGTAGCTTTTAAACAGTATGTTTATTTTCGCCATCATATCTCTAAAGGGTCATGATGCATTACCGTCGTTCTTATCCCCCTCTCCTCTCATTTTCTATTTTGTGCAGGTTGTGTTTGCACAGCAACTAGAAAGTGAGGGAATATTTGCACAATATGTTTAGAATACGATGAACACTAAAGGGAGATGAAGGCACAGTTAAGTCTTCCAAAATTATTTTACAGAAAGAGTTGAGGAATATTTGCACAATTATCAAAACTCAATCTAGAAGGGATCATGTGAAAGGCCTTCACACCATTAGTTGATGGAAAATGATAACACGACTAAAACAACTCACATGCAGAGAATGAAGCAGACCGCATCTATATAACATACAGCCAAACTACCAAGGCGATGGTGGACGAAGAAAGATAATAATGGAAATTACTACTTGATTATTTAGAAATTTTATTGTTGTACTATTACTCTAGATTCTAGGACTGTTAATATTTATTATTTAGGAGTTAAATAATAATTTAGTGTATTTTAGTTCCTTTATGAATCAAGAATATTTAGTAGGTTTTCCAATTTTTTTTATTTGGTTTAGTGCTTGCAAATAAGCACCCTACCTATGCATTCAAAGAACATTGGATATTAATGATCAGGATAAATTGAAATTTTCTTACAGAGAATCTTCATGGTGGTTCTACATCAGCAGGTCAATATTGTGGTTAACAAACAAAGTCGCAACCCCAGGAAAAGAAAATCCATACCTCCTCAACAAGATCCCCAGCAATTCCTCTGACAACTTCACATAAATTGTTTTCTGTAAATGATTCACTGATCCAAAAAGCTCATATCTTTGTAACAAGGAGGATACTGCACATATATTCCACATTTAGATATTCATATCCTGCTGTCATTGTTCTTAAATTTTTATTCAAAGAGAAATAAACAAATAAAACATGCGTCCAATCTATGAAGGAAAAACACAATGTACCCTTGAGAATGGCTTGAATTTGGTTCCAAGCTGACCTTTAGAAAACTGCATAACAAACATTCAGATTAGATACTCAGGCCTACTGGAACACTGACATCAAAAATTTCAAATTGCAACTTTAAGGCAATCAGTTTTTTTTTATGAAGTAAATCAAAACAAATAGCATGAAGGAAGAGGAGAAACCAGCAACACAGTACTATAATTCAGGATAGACCTGAGAAGTAAATCGCTCATCATCTGACCAGAAAAGCCGAATATCAGGGATATCAAACAGAACCATTGCAAGTCGCTCCAAACCAAGTCCAAAAGCCCAAGCAACATTATTGAGTTTTCCATTCCTCTTTAAAATTTCTTGTTCTGTCACCCCACAGCCTAAAACTTCCAGCCACTTCTCCTGAAAATTTAGTGGTCATTGGTCTGTGAGTCAGATGTTCTTCTACAAGTTTGAAAGAGAAAGCAATTTATTAATTGCAAGCACACCATCATATACATTTCCGTTAGCAGTGTACTTCTATGCACTATAACAAAAAATAAAATAAAATAAAATGTTGGAGGGTTTAATTGTATGCAAGCACTATCCGAAGTATCTGGAAAATCCTATTGTTAATGCCATGTCAACTTTTAAATCTCCTCAAATTAAACAATTAATGCCACACCCAGGGATAATGAATCAGTAAAAGGTGAAAGGTATCATATGAAAAAGGGTTCTAGTTCAATATAGTACCTTAAAATATATCTCAAGTTCAAACGATGGATTGGTGAAAGGAAAATATGTATCAACCCAGCGCATTTCCACAGCACCTGAGATTTTAACCGGGATCATCATATAGTAGTAAACCTGATGGGTCTAGGATGCTATGAAAACAGGAGGCTATTTTGAAATATAACCATATGAAGGGGCACCAAACAAATTAAAAGAAATTACTTATCTTCCAAGGCTGCAATGGTGAATTGAACCAGAAAAAAAGGGTCAATGAGCCATTGCCTCTAAAACTAACAACTATTACAATGAACTTAATAGAATCTCTCCTCCATAAGAAAAAACAAACAAATAAAAAAAAACATGAAATAAACTCAGATCTTTAGATTATCCTCTATTTTACCAGCTATCCTTGTTATTTATGAAATTTCTCTTTAAACATTAAGAACCAGCATGTTATTCCATCTCTTTAGAATCATACCAAGTGAGGTACAGCAGATTGACACCCCTACCCCAGTTTTATTATATGCATTGCTTCTCCCAGTCAAACTTGGCAACACAGGTTTTCAAATCTATAAACTGGATACATCAGGTTTCAAACTATCTAACAACCCAAAATAATTCCCAAATTCTGGGCAAAATCATTATGAAACCACTTGGAAATATTATCTATACAGTTTCAGTTTTTCTCAACAAGTTATAATGATTTTACCAAATAAATGTGTTGCCAAACCCTCAAGGCATTTCTTTAAATCCTCAGCTGCAAAAGATGTGCCATCCATGCCAGATGCCTCCCATTCATCAGGAGAAAAAACACGAAACCCTTCCATCTGCGAGGTAACAAGACAAAATAATCAATTGAAAAGGAAGTAGAGAGCTTCCAAAGCCAATAGATTCAGAAACAATGATTGCAAAAATCAGAGATAAGAACCTGATGGAAAACAGGGTAGTGAGTTGAATCAATAGAATCTCTGCGATAGACATCTCCAGTCACAAGAAAGTGAGTGTGACCCTTCCTCAACAGCTCTGCCTGATGTGCACTTGTATGGCATCTCAAAACAGTTTGAGAGTCGACATAGTATGTGTCATTATAGCTCCTGCTTACATGATCAGCTGGAACCAAGACATCATCAAAATTCTGCAAAAAGTATATATACTGTCACTATAAACAATTCGTTTTCAAAAAAACAATTATTACAGGCAAATTCAAGAATAGAACTAGATAGAATTTTTTCATAAATTAAAGAGCTTTACCTGTTTCACAGAAACAATTGGGCAAAGTTCATCAAACTTATCGAACTTATTTGAGTAATTGGTATCAAAATATTCATATATCGTATTCTTCAAAATTCCAAGTGGATGTTGATCCCTCCTGTGAAGTTGCAATCCAAGCTTAGAAAATATTGTATCCGGTACATTATTTGTAGGGTCATCCCTCACCACATCTACAAAACCCCAACATACTAAAATGTCAAAATTCTCAACAAAATTCCAAAACATCAACTTATCAAATCCCAATTTGACCGGGAAAAAAAGTATACACAGCACAGCATATCAGATGCAAAAACTTCACGCACTGAAATTATACAATCTTCTATTTACAACAACAAAAATGCAATCTTTATAAGTCCAAAGCATTTTATTTACTTGTATAAGCACTTAAATGCATTAAATTATAAATATAAATAAGTTAGAAACATGGAATAATGAAAAGCGTAAAGAAAACCCATAAATGCATTGAATTATAAATATCGATAAGAGCACATAGTTTATACCATCTCTGGCAATCTTGACACCACCAAGTTCAAGAACTGAAATGACAGGTCGTCTCCAAGTTTTGGGGTTTGAAGGGAGAGCAGAGGTTGAGAAAGGGATAGAGGAAGAGAAGTGAGAGAATCCAATTTTAGTGTGGAGAAGGAGTTGGGATGTTTTGGAGAAGAGAGTGGAGTGCACTAGTGACAGAGCCATTGCCACGCTCTGCTAAAAGAAAGAGGAGCAGCGCTGGTGAAATGAGAACCCAAGACTTATGAGAACTGATGATGACTTGGATAGACGATCAGGGTTGGGTCTTTGTTGGAGACGACGTGTAGTCTCCTTATGAATGACTCGTATTCCATATCAATTTATATCTCTTTGCATATTCATCACTTTCTTCATTTTTTTTGTCTTTTTACTTTGAATGATAGTAATTAGATTTTGGTGATTTTAGATTTTTTTTAATGTGATTATATAAAAAAAAATATTATTTTAATATATATATCTAACTAAAATTACTCAATAAAATAATTTTTATTATACTCTCAAACAAGTCTAAATATATATAAATTTGATAATATAGAAATATGTAATCGTTGTTTCGTATTAATACGTATTTCATTTAAGTTCTGATGACATTTCTCTGGATTAATTTTGAAGTAGGTTCATTTAAATTGCTTAAATCTTCACTTTATAACTCAAATCATAGAAAAATAAAAATATATTGAAATGATAATAAAAAATACACAAATTTGCTTATTTTTAATCATTATAAGTTTCACAATATAAATCTGAATTCAAGAATAAGAGAATTAACTCATATCATTCTTATATCTTAAATATATCTATTTATTGGCATTACTTGGTAATTATTTATTTTGATTTTGTTTTTTTCTTAGAAATTAGATTAGTTTATTCTTGTATAGATAATTATGTGTGTGTATATATACATCGACACACGAATTCCCTCCCTATTTGATTTTAATGCTGCACCTGCATATCGGTCTATTATATTAAGTGAAATTTAATATATATTTTTAATACTAATTTCAAAATTTAAACTCAAAAAATCATAAATGGACCAAGCTTATTATTAAATCTACTATATATATAAAATCTATTTATGTAGTATAGTGTTGAAATGATACACAATGTCAGCCTAACAAGACAAAAATTCTAGTATTTAAACTGGTGATTTATACATGATAAAATTCAAAAATTTATATGGTCAAGATAAAGAATAAGACAAGATATTTAAAATATTAATTAGATTTTAATAAATTAAGATAAGATCAAAACTTGTGAAGAAAAAAAAAACATTTACTACATGTAAAAAGTAAAATACAAACAATCACCCTGAGCATTTGTAGCTTAGATTATTATTATTATTATTATTACTATTATTATTATTATTATTATTATTATTATTTCATAAATTACATTTACAACATGAAGAAAAAAAAAACCCACCACCCTTAATGATTTCTCCTCTGTTTTCTTTCGAATTATCTAAAAGATTTGATAAATCCACAAAACCAATAAGCCATAAATTTATTTTTCTCATAGAATTAAATATTCACCATGTGAAGAGGGTAAAGGGCTTTCCTAGTAGATGGTAGATGATAATTTTGAAGCTGGAAAAAATCCTAATGTGTTTATTAGAATTGTGAAGCTACATTGCTCCTCCAAGGGCAAAAAGGTAATTGAATTGCTATAGGTAATTAGATTTTCATTTGCAATAATACTTTTAGATATCGTCACAATTCTCATCTGAATGGTTTAATTATTATTGAAAATTTAAATGAATGCAAATTTATAGTTATTAATTTCAACTAACATCTCCTGCTAATCAGGTTACAAATATTATCATGTACATGCATATAATGTAATTAAAACTTAAATTATATAAAATATGCAGTTCAAAATAAACAATCAATCATCCTTTTAAAAAATACGATATTAAGAATAATAAATTTTAGAATTATCTTATATTATAAAAACATAAGTAGAGTCTCCAATTACATCATCTACTTCATCAAAGGCATTCCCTTCAAATTCATTATGCTCAAACCATGAAATGAATTTGGAAAATTATCCAAATCACTTGCGCTTTGATATAATGATGATCCCTCTCAAACAATATTTTATTAGTGGGATTGTTGAGATTTAAGGATGTCAATCTATATTCCAATGATAGTTGCACTGATATCTATTCCTCATCTGGAGAATTGAGAACGATTAACATTTGATATTCCATGTACAACTTATAAACATCACTCATAGTTAATCTACTCATCAAATGATACATATAATATGCTCTTGAATTTTGTGAAAATGATTAATGATATAACTTAATAAATGAACAATTTGTTGTTGTCTATCGACTACAACAAAATATTCCAAAAAGCACATAATATTATAAACAATATTTAATTAAGGCATGTATCTTCATTTTGTAAAAAAAACATTGACAATGAAATTAAGCAATTTATTTTAACAATAAATAAATTGACGCCACAATTAAACAATTTATATTAACAATGAATTAATATTAATTGCTTTATTTATTCATGTATTTTATTTTATTTTAACTGTCAAATTTCATGTAATTTAAGTTTTACTTGCATTATATGTATGTGTATGATAATATCTGCAACCTGATTCTTTGTGAGTTATTAGTTGAAACTAATAGCTATAATTTTGCAATTGTTTAAATAATTGGACCATACAAATGGATTTGATTAAGTGTTTAACATTTTTTTTCATTCACATTGTTTGTGTTAGATTATTACTTATTTAATTTAGAGTGGAGTGATAATATATGTCATTTAAATTGTACTATACATTAATATTTGTCATTGATGTTAATAATATATAATATGGTCACATCTAAGAGTATTATTGTTTATTTGAGTCATGGAGACAAACTAAGTAAAAAGAATTACAAAGTTTGGCATTGTAAGATTGAGAATTTCTTGGAGAAGCAAGATATGCCGTAAACAATCACGCAACTAATGGTTGAACCTGAGCAAGGAAACATTGCTCAATATAGGCTCGAGATATAAGTATATCAAACTTATAAACACAAGGATCACGTAGCTCGTATTTTGATGTTGAACAGTATGAGAAATAATATATTGTTGTGTTTTTGAAAAAAAACATGATATTTAAATAATCTTTTGTATAACACTAACAACTCTAAATTTGTCTAATAGGATTTTAAGACTCCCAAAATGTTTTTAAATTTATTGCTTTTATTTTATATATGTGTTTTAAAAATTCAATAGTAACTGAAATTATCTTATTGTATAATTAGTAAAAGTGTGTAGGGTGATTTTGCAAAAGTATTTTAATTAAAAATGTATTATAGAATTGTTTTTAGATTTTAATATTAATATAAAAACTATAAAAAACACCTAAAACATTTAATTTATATATATTCTTATAAAAATATTTTTAATAGCAAGATGAATTGGAAAAGCAAACTTTCCCTTAGTATTCCATAATTAATAACAAAAATGATAAAATGGTAATAGAATTAGTATCTGTATTATATTATACATAAATGTAGATTTCTTTTAAATTTAAAACTTTTATTGCTATATAAACGGTATTTTTTTGAAAAGATAGAGGTAAATTAAAATTAATCTTCTACTGATCAATTCAATAAATTAACTATATGAATATTTTCTTTTTTTTCATTATTTTAGGTGTCAGAGCCTGCTTACGCACACCTCGATTAATTTCATGAATTTTAAAGTTAATAATTATATAAACCTTCAATAATTATCATTTTATCAACAGCAAATTTCAAACCTGAGATTAGATGGAAAAAAAATTCATCTGGTAAGGAAAAAAAAAAGTGGACGAACGCTTGCGAAGCACAGACGAGAAATGACCTTTTGTTGAAGTTTTTACGATTTCTTTAGTCTTTGATTTATTTATTTATTCTTTCATAATAGTAATAATAGTAATAATACTAATAATACTAATAATAATTTAATTATTTTTTCTTGCTTATTTTTTTTGTTAATGTTTTTTTAGGGTTTTTTTTTCTCGGGATAATTTGATAATTTTTATTGTTTTGACAGATAATAACAATGATAATTTTTATTTTTTATTTTATTTTTTTGTTTGATCTTTTGTTAAAGTTCTGAGGATTTTTTTAGTCTTTTATTTTTTTTCTTTCATTATTAACACAAAAATCAAAATCAAAATAAAAAAAAATAAAAATAATAATAATAATAATAATAATAATAATAATAATAATAATAATAATTTAATTCTTTTTCTTACTTACTCTTTTATTAATGTTTTTTAGGTTTTTTGTTTCTCAAGATAATTTGATAATTTTTATTGTTTTGACAGTAATAACAATGATAATTTTTATTTTTATTTTTTTGTTTGATCTTCTGTTGAAGTTTTTACGATTTCTTTAGTCTTTCATTTATTTATTTATTCTTTCATAATAGTAATAATAATAATACTAACAACAACAACAACAACAACAACAACAACAACAATAATAATAATAATTTAATTGTTTTTCTTGCTTACTATTTTGTTTATGTTTTTTATTTTTTTCCTCGATATAACTTTATATTTTTTATTGTTTTGATAATGATAACAATAATAGTTTTAGATGTTAAGACTACGATGTTACTATTGTTATAATAGAGTATGTTAATCTATTTCATTATATTAAAGTTTGCATATATAAATATTATATTTTGAATTTTGATCCAGCAAATCTTATAAAAATTGTTAGCTTAGCCCGCGTTGTAGGGTGAACAATTTTCTTAATTTTCAAGTTAAATGATTTTTTTCAGCTAATAATTTTTAATTTTTATTTTATCATATATTATTTTTTTTATTCCCTCTTTTATTCAAGTTTTTATGTTTTTTTAAGTCTTTGATTTAATTTTGTTTTTTTTTTCATTATTAGCGCAATCATATTATTATTATTATTATTAATAATAATAATAATTTTACTTTTTGTTCTTATTTGTTTTTCTGTTAATTTGTTTTTCTCTGGGTGATTTAATAATTTTTACTATTTTGGCCATGATAGTGATGATAATTTTAGATGTTAAAACCAAGATGTTACTGTTGTTATAATAGGATATGCTCATCTGTTTCATTATATCAAACTTTACATGTATAAATATTCTATTTTAATCTCAACAATTATAAAAATTATCTATTGGACCCACGTCATAGTTCAAACTGACAACATCACAAAGGTTGATGTTAATCTTGGAAAACAACTATGTTTTCCCACATTTTTTGTTGAAAAACTTTTGAGGCAATTACCTATTTCCATCTCTTTAATGTTAAACCTTCGATATTATTGTTGCGATAGTGTGTATTAATGTGTTATATCATATCAAACTTGACATGTGTTGATATTATATTTTATTTTTAAATTAGTAAAATCTATACATTACTTCAAATCCAACAATTATCAAAATTGCTTGCTCAACCCGTAACGTAGTGCAGTCTATTTTTCTAATTTTCAAGTCAAATGATTTTTTTCCCAGTTAATATTTTATATTTTTGTTTTATGATTTATTTTATTTTTTCTTTCTTTTCTTTCTTTTATTGTTTTATTATTATTATTTTCAAATCAAATACATTTTTTTCATGTCATATTTTTTATTTGATTTTTTTTGTTTGATCTTTTGTTAAAGTTATTATGATGTTTTTAGTCTTTTATTTTTTTTCATTTATTTTATGTGTTCTTTCTTTTATTTCTCTTATTGTTTTATTATTATTATTTTAAAATCAAATGGATTTTATTTACCTCATAATTTTTATTTTATTTTTTGCTTGATTTTCTTTTAAAATTATTACGATTTTTTTAGTTTTTCTTCTTTTTTTCATTACTCACACGATAATAATAATAATAATAATAATAATAATAATAATAATAATAGTAATAATAATAGTAGTAGTAGTAGTAGTAGTAATAATAATAGTAATAATAATAATAATAATAATTTCAATTATTTTCCTTACTTACTGTTTTATTAATGTTTTTCAGTGTTTTTCCTCCCGGGACAATTTGATAATCTTTATTATTTTGATAGTAATAACAATGATAATTTTAAATGTAAAGACTTCGATGTTGTTGTTTTTATAATAGGGTGTCGTGATCTGTTTTATTATATTGAATTTTGCATATATAAATATTATATTTTAATTTTGGACCAACATATCCTATTAATTTCTTTCATCCCAATAATTATAAAAACTTCTTACTCAGCCTACAACGTAGTGTGATAAATTTTTTTTAATTTTCAAGTCAAATGATTTTTTTCTCAGTCAACAATTTTTATTTTTTTCATTTATTTTATTTTTTATTTGCTCTTTTGTTAATGTTTTTAAGCTTTTTTTTAGCCTTTGATTTAATTTTGTTTTCTTCCCGTTATTAAAGCAATAATAATATTAATATTAAGAATAATAATTATAATTTTAGTTTTTGTTCCAACTTGCTTTTTTATTAATATTTTTTCTCTCTCTCAGATTTGTTGAATAATATTTACTGTTTTGACAGTAATAATGATGATAATTTTAGACGTTAAAATTTCAATATGACTATTAATATAATAGAGGATATTGATCCCTTTCAGTATATCAAATTTTACATATTAAAATATTATATTTTGATCTCAACAGCTGTAAAATTATTTGTTCCTCCCGTATTACGCCCGCAACGTAGTGCGGGCATTTAGCTAGTTAAAAACTAAACTATATGATGTTAAATGTAATTTCTTTAATAAAATAAAAACAAAAATCAAGAATTGGAAAGAACAATCTTCATCCATCTCCATACGTGAAAAGAAAATGAGAAAAAAAGTAAGGATATACGTAGAAGTTGATGGAACATTCTAGCGGAAAACAGATGATGTTTTGTCCTGAATCTTGACTTTTGTCTTTATCATCCACCGAACCTAGCGAAAATATCATCACTTCAAATTTTCAGATCACACACACACACACACACACACACAAAAAAAAACTTCAAATTTTGAATCGTGGAAACCATAATCAACGTAGATGGAAGAATTGACGGAAGCGGAGAAGGTTGCAGGAGGAGGACTGGCTTTGAGTTTCACGGTTAACGATGACGAAGCTATGTTAAATTCTCCAAAGGTTCTTCCTCCAAGATTGAAAAGACGTTTGCTTGGAGAGTCCAAAACACTACCCTCTGCCGAAGAAATCGAAACTAAGCTCCGTGAAGCCAATCTCCGTCGCCAGGTATTATTGATCTTGGAAATTTGAAAAACAAACAACCATTTCTATATTGAATACAATATTTCCTTTTTGTTTGTGGCGGTGATGCAGCGATATTATGAATTGTTGTCGAGTAAAGCACGTTCATCAACTTCAAGAAGCGGTTTAAATGGTTTCTTACAAGCAGGGGAGGATCTGGGACATAAACTTGAAGCAAGGCTCAATGCTGCTCAACAGAAAAGGTGAATAAAAAATGTTAGGTTTTGTAGTTTTAATTGAAAATGGTAAGAATTAACTGGAAGTTATTTAATTTCTAAATTGGGTGGGAATTTATTATGCTTAGCTCGGAATGAGAAGTGTCATATTAGATAATTGAGTCCCGAATCTTTTTTTGAATTCAAAATTCTAACTTTATCCCACTGGCTTTGATCTTCTCAAGCAATGCTCTAACCCCGCTTGCATTCCCAGGTGTCATTTCTTTGATGTTCAAGTTATGAAGGAAGAATGCACGCAATTGCTGGGTGCTAGAATTCAAAGTCTGTTTGAACAAGATAAAAAGACAGATACTTATTTATTGTGCCTAGGGTCTTCATGTTTGACGAGATCCTAACCATTAACATTTTTTTGCATGAAGTGGGTGCCCTTTTTCTAAGTTGCATTTTTATTATAGTTACAGGCCTAATACCTATTTCTAATTTGCTGAACATTGATTACCATGTTTGACCAAGGCACATCAACTGATAAACTGTGATTTCATGCAACACTAACTATTCTTAATATTATGTGTAATGATATGTTCAGGTTAAGCATTCTCACTGAGGCTCAGATGCGCCTGGCAAGGTTAGATGAGCACCGGCAAGAGGCTAAAAGTGGACTAGAAACGCGTTTTGAGAAGGAGCGAGATGAGCTTGGCATGAAGGTTGAGTCACGAGTTCAGCAAGCAGAAAGCAAACCGGATGCTTCTTCTTAAAGCTTATGGACAAAGGAGAGCAGCAAAGAGAGAGAGAGCTGCTCAGTCATTGATGCGAAAAATGACCCAAGAGATCAATTACAAAGAGAGTGTTCGTGCTGCAATTTACCAAAAACGTGTTGCTGCTGAGAGAAAACGGTTGGGATTGTTGGAAGCAGAAAGGACAAAGGCCCATTCAAGGACATTGCAAGTTCAGCGGGTAGCTATGTCCATCTATAGTCAACGGGAGACTGAGAGAAAACGGATAAAGGAACAGTTGGAATATAAGCTCCTGAAGGTATGTTGCTGGTTGAAGTTGTTTCTTTCATTGAAGAAATCTTTTATCTCCTGTTATTTAATCGTTTTGTTGATGGGATGTGTTAATTTGATTACACTAGGCTAAGAAACAAAGGGCAGAATATTTGAGGCAAAGAAGAAAGCTGAATAGCCAAGCACATGTCAACTCCAAAACAATGCATGAGCAGGGTGAAGATCTTTCAATAAAGTTAGCAAGGTGCATAAGCTGCTCAAAGTGACATTTCTAAGTGGTGCTTTTGTTTTTAGTATTTTCCTCTTTCTTTTTTCTTCACTTTCAGGGTGTGTGTTGAAATGCAGTATAAGAGGAGTGACTATTTGCAAATTATTTTAAATTTGTTGAGAAGTATAATATTGTACTTCATTTAGGATTTTTATTTTGTGACTCCATTAAGTAGGATATTTCCCATTTCCATCATAACTGTTTTATTATCAGGAATAACATTTGGTATAGGTTTTGATTCCTGTGCTGCTTGGACTCTTTAGAGCTTTGGTGGTGCCATTTAACCATGCTTATTTTGTATTTTGGAGGAAGCATTTGATGAATTGAATTGCTTGTGAGATCTTCTTGTTCCTTTCATTTAAAGTGTTTGTTTCTCATGGATTCAAAATATGGATTTTGAGAGTTTTGATTCTATGTTTTCCATTATTCTCTCTTCAGTTGAATTAAAGCTGATGTGGCTGTTTTTCTGGAACCTGTTAACAATTTTAACTCATCAGTTGTTATGGGTGAGATAAATCTGCAATCCCTGAGCTGGATAACGCATATATGGAATGATGACATGTGTGTTAGTCGATCAGGAGTCCCATTATGTATTTATAATATTCCCATGGGTATGACAATATATAATATTCACAAGGGTATGATAAAGTTCTGTTTATCTTTTGCTGTACAAATGTTTGTTTGCATGTTGGTGTCCCTTATTATGTTTATGCAAAAATAAAAATGGTTTCTTCTACATGGTGCTTCTCTGGCTCATTGTATAACTACATTGTCTTTAACTACAGGTGCTGGAGGCGGTTTGTAAAATTGAGGAAAACTACTCTCTCTTTGGCAAAAGCTTATATGTCATTACAAATTAACCAAGAATCAGTTAAATCAATGCCATTTGTGCAGCTTGCTCTCTGTATTGAGTCAGCAACAACCATTCAAATTGTGAAAGCCTTTGTCAACCGGTTAGAGAGTCGTATGATGCTCTCACGGGCAGTTACAGGCAACCTATCTAGTCTTTCCAAAATTGATCACCTTCTAAAGCATGCTGCTTTACCAAGTCATAAGGGTCCCTTCAAGCAATGCTACTAGAAGAGGAGCAAAAATGATTAAGTCTAGTAAACTCTCAAGGTACCCTGTCAGAGTTTTGCTCTGTGCTTTCATGATAATGGGGACACCCATCTGAGGTTTTCAACAGAGTGGGTGAGTGTGAGATTGCGCTGGCTGACTCTGCAGCCAACTTTATTCAAGAGTTTGAGTTGTTGGTCAAAATTATAATAGACGGCCCCGCCCAAACATCACAGGAAATAACCTCTGCAAATCCAAGCCAAAAGACTTTCAGATCTCAGCTGGAAGTCTTTGATAAAGCTTGGTGCATTTACCTGAATCACTTTGTAGCATGGAAGTCTAAGGATGTGAAGTTGTTGGAGAAGGATTTAGTGAGAGCTGCTTGCCAGCTTGAGCTCTCTCTGTTGCAAACCTGCAAGCTGACTTCCAGAAATGATGGTGGTGTTACTCGTGATATGAAGGGTATTAAAAAAGTGGTAGTAAACTTGCCCTAGCAGAAACATTTTTCTTATAGAGCTTTTTTCATAAACTAACATCATATTGAATCATTTTGTTGATGTTAGGTTTTAGAAGAGCAGAAACTTCTTAGGGAAACAGTACAGCATCTGAGAGGCAATGCTGGGCTAGAACATATGGAACATGCTCTCGCCGATGTGCGGTCTAGATTTGTTGAAGCTGGGAAATCTGGGACTTCAATGGCATCATCTACTTCAGATATTTTATCTTCCTTTTCACGCAATTCGCATGAGGGTTCTTCAATTTCTGGCTTTGGTGAGACGCGTGATCCGGCTGAATGCATTGGAGAGTCAAGCGACCAACTTCTCTCCTTACTTCAGGCGGATGATTCTTCCCCAGTCCAAGAACTTGATCCTTCTCTTTCTAAAAGAGCTATGAATAGCATTGCGCACTCTGATTCCGTGTTGGCCAGTGAGAATGAATTACTAGTAAATGAAATTCTCCACGAACATCACCGTGGTTTAGCTGATAGTCTTAATGTTACCGATGAAGATCAGAATAGCCTCAAGGTTGATACATGAAAATATGTCTCATGCTCTCTATTTATTCAGAAATGTCACTTCTTCCTCTGTAATTTGTTAGAGTGGGATAGAGATAGAAATCCTCATCAACGCTTGCTTGTTTCCAATACTGTGCAGGTGAAAAGTAAGAGAGGCTATGGAAAATGCTTTCTGGGATGGAATCACAGAATCCATGAAACAGGATGAACCTGATTTTAGTTGGGTTCTTAAACTCATGAAGGAAGTCAGGGATGAGCTCTGTGAGATGTCTCCTCAGAGTTGGAGAGAGGAGATTGTTGAGACTATTGATGTTGATATTCTTTCCCAGGTAAATAAAGTTTTTAGTCTCTTTAATTTTGCTGCCATTACCAGCTATTATGTATTGAAATGCTAATATTGATATCATATCTCCAAAATCCTTTGCCCCACAAAGGTGCTCAAATCAGGAACTTTAGATATGGATTATCTTGGGAGGATTCTAGAGTTTGCATTAGTCACATTGCAGAAACTTTCTGCTCCTGCAAATGATGGGGAGATCATGGCTTCTCACGATAATTTACTGAAAGAACTAAGAGATATATCTCAAGCTGCAGATATATCAAATGCTTCATTTTCCCTCTTAATGATTAAAGCTCTGCGCTTTATCCTGAAGGAGATTCAGGTATGTTTTGGTTCAAGTATCATGTCTCACATCTATCCTGAAGCAGTTGTGGTTGCTGAAATTTTAGTGCTTTTTCTGTGGAGCTTGAAAATGGTTACCATTTATTTTGGCTATCAGTGGTAGTATGGTTCATGCATGTTTTATAAACAGCATGGCTGTCTCTGTGAGTCAGTTAGTGTATGTGCGTGTATGGGTTTGTTCACAAGGACACATGCATGGTATACGTTGTAGAGGTGAGCAAAAATCTCATTCAGGGGAAAAGTTCTTGCTTTGAATCACTCATTGAAGTTGGATTCTGGTCTTCTCTAATTTTCTTGGATGGAGTTTCAACTTGATCCCTGGTGTTGCTAATTGTACATCTGCCTGAATTAAATGTAGGATGTTTAATTTTATTCGAGGGTTAGAATGCCCACTTGAATTTTCCCTTCTTTAATTCTGGTACAACACAGTAGCTTGAGCCATCTACTTAAGTTAGTGTTTGTTTGTACGTTACAACCTGCCTTTCAAATTGCTTTTTCACTTTAAAAGACATCAAATTGATGTTTTTTTAGTTGTTTTTGGATGTTTTGAAGTGCTTATGTCAGACATAAATTAAAAAAAATCTGAAAAAACATTATTTTGATGCATTTTCAATTGAAAAGCACCCCCAATATCATACACACATCAAATCTTCTTGGTTCACCTTTAGTTTTTATTCCTTTTCCAGTTTCACACCAGTTAGATGCATTGGAGACCGCATCTTCTGCGTTTATGTTTGACATGCTGTTTCTTGGCGACCCTCTTATTTCTTTTTGCTCTTCAACTTGGATTAAAGATACCTCTCTTTCTTCTGTTGAATTATCATTTGTAATTCTTATGTCTTGACAACAAGTTGTACCTTATCTGGCTGTGGGGGAAGTTGTGAACACAATGACATTATGTTTTACCTATGCAAAACAAAGGAAGGCTAGGTGCATCACTTACAAAATGAAGACAGCCTTTCGTTCATTTTATTAAGCTATAAAAACACCCAAACATGCATCTTTTTCCCATTTAAATAATTTTCTTTGAGTTAAACAAGGTAAAAATAATAACAAACTGGTTGGATATGCAAATTCAACCAAGATTTAAGGGTTTCTACTTTTTTTAATATCTGTTTCCATGTGTGATCTGTTGCTCACAAAGGATCATCAACCTTGCTTTAGTGTAGCATGTTTATTTGTCTTCAATTTTGATGTTGTGGATATGCATGGGATGAGTGGTTGCTTTGATTTAGTTGGTGGGCATATTTTTGTTTAAAAAAAATAGAGAAATTTAGATGATATGTCATCCATACACCGCATGTTTTATGACATTACATTGGTGTTTGTAAATAATTTGTGCTGGTGAAATGAGCTGAAATTAAGCTTTCTATGGGAACTTTGGAACTCTTTTTGTTTCTCTGGCCAGGAGAGATTAGCTCTGACATAGTGCAGATGGTTATTATGATGATGATAGGATGAGTGGTTTCTTCAATTTAGTCGGTAGACATTTTTGTTAAAAAAAAGGGAAACTTAGATGATATGTCATCCATATATGGCATGTTTTCTGACTTTATATCGGTGTAAATACTATGTGCTGGTGGAGTGAGCAGATAAGCTTTCTATGGGAACTTTGGAACTCTTCAATTTCTCAGTCCAGGAGAGATTAGTTATCACATAGTGCAGATGCTTCCCTCTGTTTTTGTTTTCAACGGGTCATTCTTCTTCCTCCTTTTCCCATCTTAAATTATTGTGGTGGTTTGCTGGCAGATTCTGAAGACTGAGATCAGTAGAGCACGCATTAGACTCGTGGAACCACTCATCAAAGGACCTGCTGGTTTGGAATATCTGAAAAAAGCTTTTGCTGACCGATATGGTTCTCCCACTGATGCTACATCCTTGCTACCTCTGACGAGGAAATGGATGGCATCTGTGAATACAGGTGCTGAACAGGAGTGGGAAGAGTACATAGATTCTGTATCTGCTACAATAAATGATACCCAAGTGCCTATTCCAACAGCGCTTAGGACTGGAGGAAGTGTTTTAACAACATCAAAAATTGGACCTCCAACTTCCACAACAGGTTTGAATGGTGACTTCATGCATAAACTTTTGTTTCATTTAGAATTGCCAAAAGTTGGACTAATCCCCTTTCTGTTGCTTTTCAAAACTTTATCATCAGGTCGTGAAGAGCCAGGATGCACGGGAGAAAAGGCTGACTTGTTGATTAGGCTTGGCTTGATGAAGCTGGTGATCAGAGTAGGAGGGCTGACTCTTGAAGCTCTGCCCGAAACTCTCAAACTTAATCTATCCAGGCTAAGACGTGTCCAATCACAACTTCAGAAAATCATTACCATCACTACAAGGTTGGTACTTGTTTGGGTTGTTACATCTTAAAACTCCTCAAATTTAAGTGTGCATTCTTGCACTTCTTTTTTTTCATTTTCTTTTTCCTCCCTCCTCTATGTGCATGCATAGAAATATCTTCTAATTGTACGCTGAAACCAAATTAATGTGTTGCTGGCAGTGGATTGGTCCTTAGGCAAACCCTTCTAACAGAGCATTTAGTAACTAGTTCCATGGACATGGAAAATTTAGTATCCGAGTGCGCGAAGAAGCTTTCTGAGCTATTAGATAGTGTGGAAGATGTGGGTATTTTAGAAATTGTTGATACAATCAGTGAGTTATTAAAAAGCAGCGGCCATGATTCAAATGCTGAAAAGCTCCAAGCGAGGAAGGAGGTTATGTCAAGCATGTTGGTGAAAAGCTTGCAAGCCGGGGATGCTATATTTGAGCTGGTGTCTCGCTCTATCTATCTGGCCATGAAGGGCGCTGTGTTGGGAGGAAGTGGATCTAAAGGAAGGCAATTGGTGGAGACAGCTCTCCGGCGAGTGGGAGCAACTCTTCTTTCAAATAGGGTAATGGAGGCTGCTGAGGTTCTGGTTGTGGTGGCAATGGTTTCATTGAGCGTTCATAGAGAATGGTATGAAGAATTAATCAAAACTCTGTAAGTTTATGTAGATTACATATCATCGAATATTCTTAGCATTACATATCTGTGTCAATGAATGTGTCTGTATACCTTGTATTATACATATATATACTCATGCTGATGTACACCTGTGGAAGACAAGTAGTAGATTGAACACCATCACTTTGTGGATTGGGAATATAAGTTGCGACAATACGTGCATAATTTCTCATCTCCTTCTATCTCTGCAAGATACATGCATACTAACCATCTAGTAGGTGGTTAATAATAAGAGTTTGGGACTAAAGGGGATCTTAGGTTTGAGTTCTACAGTTGTTAATATGATAGTCATTAAAGATTTATATGATCATTAACTTCAGGGCTCTCCGAGTTACGAGTTGCATGCAAGCTGACCAGGATATTCATGGTAATAAAAAAATTACTATGAGATGATATTTTTTGCTTAACAGGGAACGGGAAGGCTCTTGCTTTCTGTTTTTCCTTTCCTCTTCTTTTGAGTTATTAATGTGGTTAATTGCAAGCTCATTGATCTGTTAAAAAAAGAAGAAAAGAATGTGAGCAGCTGCCGCCACGTGCCCCATGCACTAGCACTTGTGCTTGCCATTATAGAGCTTTAACGTGAAAACAGGAATGGCATATTTTGTTTTTATATTTAGATTCTATTTATTAAGTAAAAAGAAAAATAGATATTTATTGTATGTTTCAGTATTTCATATGAATATTTATTGTTTAATTATTATTTATTATTTAATAAAAAATAAAATATACATATATATATTATATGTGTTTTGTTTGTTTAATTCTAAATCATGATAGAGTGAAATAATATTATTTTATTTTTTCTGTTTTCAATTTTGGGCTATCCATCAATATTTTTAATTTATATAAAAAACTAAGACCTGAGTCATTGGCCATTGTTTCTAGGCACCTTGTGTGACTAATGAACCTCTGCTTTGGTGTCAATGACCTTCTTCTTTCTCCTCTTCCCTTTAATTTTTGTGTTTGACCCTCCAATTTTTCAAATAAGCCCTTCAATTTGTTTTTACTTTAGATTTGATCCATGTTTTTTTTTATTATTTGTCTTATTTGAAATAACTTATAAAATTAATTTTTTATTTTATTTTATTCTCCTTTAAACTGATAATTTTTTATATAATTTTATCATTCAACATTAAAATTATTAGAAATTGAGACACTTGACTAAGTCCAATTTTAAAATTTCACAAGTTGTGAGCTTGAAAGATTAACTTAGATTCTGTGCTTCTCCCCTTTTTTAAAGCTCATGATTTCTCAGTTTCATCATTCAAAAGTTATTTTATTGAAGATTGATCTTTAATATTTGTTTTATTTGTTTTTTATAGGATTTTTCACTAAGTCCTTTTGTTTTGTTGTTCTTTGTTAAATTTAACTTCTTTTTTTTTTTTAAAAAAAAAGAAAATTTATTCTTGAATTAATTAAGCATGCTCAATTCATGATATTTTGTTTGATTCATTTTCTAGGTCATTCTCTAACAACTTGTGCAACCTTTTTTAAGCTTTTTTTACGAAGTGACAATGAGTTTCCAGTAAATCTTTTCTTTTTCTTCTCTTGAGTATAATATTAACAACTTACTTTTTATAGTTAATTATTTACTAATTTTATTTTGTGCGCTTTATTTATTATCAATAAGTTTTTTAATTATATTATTAAATTAGCAAAGTTTATCAAACATTGGCTAGTCTCAAAATTTTCATGAGGAAGAACTTTTGTACAACATTGACTAGTCTCATCATGTACAACATCAAAATCAAACAACGGGGATATTTCAACTCTCATCAATGGCAACCACTGTAATTGTGTACGTGTATAAGCAAATACATATGAACTCAATATTTCATCAGGAGGGGTAAAAAAAGGCACTAGCATATCTACAAAAAAGACTCCCTTCGCCATCAGTGAAAACATATTTAGGGTTCTTCCTCGTGTTCTGTTCAAGAACCTCCATAACGAGAATAGAGCACTGACCGGTAGATGGCAGCAACATGAAGAAAGCAGATGAGCACTACGAGGAGATCATCCAAGAGACCAACTATTCCCACAATTCCTGAAAGTCAACACACATGTCTGACTGGATTATTTTGATGTTATTCACCAAAACAAGAGAGAGAACCAAGGTAATCGGAAAGAAATACATAAAATAAATGAGTAAATAAAAAAAAGCAATTACTTACCTTCTGGAATAATGTCTACAGGGCTGATGACGTAGATAGCACTTAGTACCATCTGCAATCAAGAAATAAATAAGAATCTTGCTGTAGAGATGAGACTGGTAGTCCAACCAATATCAAGTAATGCATAAAATACTCAATTGGGTTAATGTAAGAACACTAGTCCTTCGGTCTCACGGAGTTGTGTACAGCAAATGTAGTGACAGTTTTTCCTAGCAAACTAACCAAATTATATACCAGTCAATGATTGCAAAACATAATAGGAAACTGAATATGAAGTTGCTAAGCGAGTTCATCAGTCCCACAAAAATAATTGTTCATACTAGACTAGATTATTGTTAGTGGCAGAAAATCAGCGTGCTAATGACAGAAATTATGGCAGATTCTTGGCAGAAATTGTGCCTGAAAATGGGGAAGTTTGTCCCCCATTTTCAGCTATAAATTGAGAGGATAAGAGAGTGAATAGGGCAACAGCAAACACACTAAACACGTGGTAGAAAGAGCTGCCTTCATTGGCGGCAGCAGCTGCAGAATGGCAGCATTACAGTCTTTGTAGATTTCCTTCAACAACCTACTTTCAAACTCTCCTTTGTAAATTCTAACGATTATGTCATTGTCATATGTCATGGATTAGACAATATGCAGCTGCACTAGTCCTTTAAAACTGAACAACAGCAAACGGAATAATATATTTGGGGGTGATTCCTCCATGAAAGGGCATTAGTCAGGAAAACCTATACCAATTCCATTAAGCAGCATCTAAATGTCCTTAGAATCATATCATAACTTAGGAAGCCATTTCTCATTTTAACAATCTCTGCTTGGTCATCATACCATGTCTTTCTTGGGTTAACCTTTAGTTCCTTGAAACAATATTCTTGTTCACAGAATATATTATATTAAATGTTGAAGAACTAAGCATCAATTTTCTAGCGTTCCAATAGAGTTGTTATGAGCCAAGGATTGATGAAAGGAACTTTAGCAGCATGTGATAAATATGGCAGAAAACAGTTCATTAGCAGCAGCAGTTATAAAAGTTGTACCTAAAGGGAATAATAAGCACTTGAAGGAAGTTTATTTGGTTAGGAAGTGAGTTTGAGCTCTTAAGAGTTAGTTAGTCAGTTAGTATAATGCATTTCATTGTATTTAAGTCATGGTATTGGAAACTTGTAACTCAGGCAATGAGATTGAATATTTAGCATTGTATTCTACTTTTCCCTCAAATTTCTTCTAACATTTGTTTGTTAAGGAAGATCATTAAAAGCCTTCTCAAATGCGCAAGATGTAAAAGGCATGAAATACTTAAATTTAAAAGGATGACCAGGATCTAGCAGGGGTTTGATCTTAAATCTCTTTTGAGCAGATGGATTAAGTTTAGGTTAAATCTTAACGGAAATAAGAAGACAAAAAGCTTCATAGTATGTTCCAAAAAGATGGAAAAACATTAGGGCAAGTAAGAAAATCAAATAGATAGCAGCATTCTTATGGTTCATCATTCATGCAAGAGTTTAAAAGCCACAATGCTAGAAATAAGATGGGTAAAAAGTTACTAATTTACTTAACTGCAATGTAGACACGTGCCTTGATGACCAAAGGAAGAGATCTCTGGGGATCCATTATTTCTCGCAACAACCTCCTGAGAAGAAATGGAAGGTCTTGCATTCTCTGGGGATAAGAGAAACCATCTTTTAAGAAACTCATATCAGCTACAATACAGTAGTTAAATGTACGTATGAAATGATTATGAATGCTGACTGAAACAGATAATAATTCTGGTACATGTCATGACTAGTAATACTAATTATCCATCATTTCTAACTTTCTTAGGATAAAAAATGTATTAATTTATGCAAGACATTGATCAAGTATGGTTGAAAGTTGAAACTTAACACCAAGAGAACAGATCAAGTAAAGAATACAAGGTAGACTCGTATATCCAGAAAAAGAGGCTGCTGCTTGCATAATTGGCACCTTCAAATCTATAGAACCCAACAATAGTTCATAGTAAACCAGTTAAGTAATAACTACAGGATGCAGACAACAAAGGAAACAAAACTTGTGTCTTTTTATAGACAATGGGTATTTCTGTAATTTCAGGAAAACCTGGAATTTGTCCAAGTCTTGGTTTTATTTTCTATTTAGCATTTCATTAGTCCTAACTTTATTAGGTTTTTCCTATTCTACATAAACTTAGTATTTTTGTATTTAGGAATTTAAGTCCTTACTGGATTTGGACTACTAGAACTCTAAAACTAAGTACGTAGTCTTTCAATATTATGAATACAAGTTTATTTATGAATAAAATTCTAGCAAATTGGTTTCGATTGTGTGACTCAATCTCCACTTAGGTGTGACTCCTAAGAACCCCAAGTGTGAGGCTTTATAGGTGCAACTCCTAGAAATTTATCCACAATTTCCCTCAAATCCACAAGAAATCTACATCAATACAGCAGCTCTAAGAAGAACCTCTGAAACCTGGATCCAGAAAAGCCACTAAGCTGTCCTACTATTGTTCCCCATCAAAAGAGTACCTACTTTAATCTTAGTAATACTACCAAGTAATTTTTTAGAGAGCTTGATCTCACATCAAGTACTATATACGATTAAATCTCCTAAAGCTGTATAGTTTTCTATGATTTTAGCTGAGTAATCAGAAATCATATTCTGTAACATAAGGAAGAAAATATCCAAAGGCATCCATAAGGAAGAAAAAAAAACTTCCTATCTATGAAAAATGATAAAAAAAACTGGGACAAAGTAGTGCAACCATATAGACCATAAAGTAAAACAACTATTCCTATTCTCCTCCTTTTTCTCTAAAGCTAGGAAGTAGAACTACTATCTGCAGAGAACGAGCTGGCTGCTGAGAATGCTCTGCATGGAAAAAGGAAAGGGCGACAAACAAGAATTTTGAAGGAGCACCAAAAAAGGTGCTAATACAGCCATTACAGAACGAATTCTACATAACAGATTTAAGAGAGCGAAAATCCTCTGAAATTTGCACGAACATGTGCAAGTAGTAGAGAGACAAGGAGAGCACAAGAACTAGCCATAAGCATAAGGGACACCAAGTTGGTAAAAAAAACATGCATTCCAAGACCAAAAACATTATCTGTCCTTTGTTTTGGCTGTTGCCTTTTGACACGGATCGGACTAGAGTTGCCATATTCTAAGGCAATATTAGTTGGAAGGAAAATCTTGTTATAGGAAAGATACCCAAACATGTAATCCACATACCTGAACAAAACTACTGGTATTTCCACCAAAAAGATGATTGTATCTTTCAATTTTTCCAAGAACCTCAGCAACATTAGGATCATTGCGCTCCCTTAATGAAGCTTCACCAGGAACCAACAATGTAATCTGTCGACGACACAGTGGACATATACATGGCTGGAGTGCAGATCCATGATGCCAGACAAGCATAATACAATCACCTAAAAATACCAAGTGAAGAAAATGTTAAATTACCTGCAGGCTTGATCTTAACATTCTAGAACCCAAAGGTTAAAAAGGAAAAAATAAGAAAAAAGCAACCCCCTCCAATATCATTTCGACAGTCTTGACAAAACAAACAGATAAAATTATGCATTTTGACCACATAACTGGACAAAGATCTGTTCTTTAACTATAATAAGTTGACACCAAACCAATTATGTTCATATAAACAACTGCGCAGACCATAAACTATAAATCAAGCATCATTACAAGAGATTAAACACCTGGGAATTAATTTAAATTAAAAGTGTGTTAATAATTGACTACTAACATTAAGAAAAACTTTCCAAACACCTGGGAGTTAATTTAAAAATTACAAGAAACCAAACACCTGGGAGTTAATTTAATTAGAAGGATGCTAATAAATGACTACTAACATTAAGATAAGCTTTCCAATTACTTTCTTTTCCAGGTTTGACTCCTTAAGCTCAAAAGCCAACAAACAAATAAGATGTTATTATTAAATGGTAATTTAGGAAACAAAAGAAAACCCATAAAAGATAATCATTTATCCTACTTGAACAATATCATCAAAATCTTCTTCCTGAATAAAAGACAAATAAAAATAAAAACTGGCACTGCATTCACGTACTTAAGCCCATCCAGAAAGAACCCAGATCCGATCAATCAGCAAAACATGAAAGGAAGCAAATGTGCAGATAGAAACTGACCGCAAAACCAATGAGAGCAATTGGCCTGACAAGCAATGTTGAAGTGTCCATGGCATATGGAGCAAAAATCGTTCCCTGGAGGTCCATCCATTCCCCCCTTCTCTCCTCTTCTATTTCTCGTTTAGGTAAAATGGAAAAGGAGTTCTGCCTTTAAAATAAATACCTCAACAGCTGCCTCTATACAACAAATCCTCCTAGGACACTGTTTTCAAAAATATCTTATAAAAAAAATGATTTTTTTTATATTAAATTATATATATTTTAAATTATTTTACCGATATTAAAAATAATTTAAAAAAAATAAAAAAATCTTATTTTAATTTAATTCTAAAAAAACACTTTTCGAATTTATATAGTAAATATGACGAAAGGATTGGCTAAAACTTGTAAGAACAAAAAGGAAAAGGGCAAACAAACTACAGATGGGATCCTATAGTTTTTCTAATGTTACGTTCGCTCCCTATTATTTAAATATTTTCTACTGGTTTGATGATCAAGCATCTTTGATCCTGTTTTTGACATATTTCGGACATGTTTCTTGTTTATGAATTGATGTTTTCATGAGATATTTCATTTTCCTAACATTTATTCAAATTTACTTCACTTAAGCCAACACCTCGAGCTATTATTAAAATATTTAACTAACAAAAAATAAGTTTTTTTTTTCCATTCCAAAAGCATAATAAGATGGCGTTTGAGAGAGCTTTTCAAAAGTGATTTAAAAAAAAAAATTGATTTTTTTTTATTTTTTATTTTAAATTAATTTTTTGATATTTTTAGATAATTTTGATGTATTAATGTCAAAAATATTTTTAAAAAATAAAAAAAATATCATTTTGATGTATTTTTAAATAAAAAATATTTTTAAAATCAATCACAACCACGCTCCCAAACAGACACTAAAACAACCAAAATAATCTTTAAATAAAAAAATTAATAAAAACTAGCGTTGAGGAGCTCCAAAAATAAGTTTTTATAGTGTTTACAGATTCATCTCTTTGATATATTTTAGATAATACTTAAAGTGTCATCATCAAAGATTCAATGTATCTATGATGTCTCTTTCATCCATTCTTTTTTTATTCTCCTCTTGTTTTTTTAATCATGTCATTTTTTTATCAAATAACTACTAGATCAATAAAATTCTGATACCGTGTTAAAAAACTATCTTATTTAAAAATTTAAATTATTAAATAATATCTAAAATATAATTTATATTATTATATAACAAGAATATACAAGTTTAATACTATGGCATTATCCATCAGAAACCGTTAAAAACAAGGAAAGGTAGCTGGAAACTGGAAAGGATCATAATGTATACTAGCCACAATTTTAACTGCTCCTTCCTCCTCCTCCTCCTCCCACTATCATTCAGCACCAAACAAGCCAAACCACAAAAGAAGTAAACAAAACCAAGTAAGGTTATCTTTTTCCATGATTTGCTGTAGCAGCAGCAGCAGCAGCAGCAGCAGTTTAGCAATCCTAAGTACTGTTTCAAGAATCGATGGTACTGTTTCAAGAACCCGAGTTCGTAACTCATTATCACTATCATCTCGCTCTTTCCATTTCCAAGTGAACGTAAATGGGAATCATCAGCTATTTATAAGGAGGAGAATAAGTAAACGGTGCCGTGTGTCTCCAAATGCCGCCTCCTCTCTTGAGCTCCCTCTTCTTCCTTTTAACATGAACGAGGTGCTTACTACCGACTGTCACTACCCTTTTTCTGTCAATTTTTCTTTTTTGTTAACTTTACTTAATCACATGGTTTTGTATAACATGGAGCCTCTGATTAATTAGTTAGATAACAAGACCTTAACTCATCGTTTGGTTTTTTTGCCTTTTCTCTTATGATATATATTTTGATGCTTGCCTTTAAAGGGCTTGTCTAATCTTGTACAATTACTTGATATATATGTGCAAAACATATATTGACATGCGCTTGAAAAGATGAAGAGTATAGAAAAACCATAAAAGAGACGTGAAATTGTCAGACCTGGCATTGAAAGAGTGATACTTTCAATTGTGATTTCTCTAATTGATAGAATGATAGAAGTGTTGATACTTTCTTAGCCCTTAATTGATGTGGTAAGAATTTAAATGAAGCTTTAAAGAACTTGTTGCTGAATATTGATCTATTATGTTATTGGTAATAATCTTTTCTTCTCATAATGACAGGTTCTAGTTCCAACTGAGAGTAAAACACTCCATCTATATGAAGCCAGATATCTAGCTCTGCTCGAGGAGGTAGTCAAAATGGGTCCTGCTACCTTGCAAGCCTTTGCTTATCCATATGCTTGTATATTTACTTGGTTATTTCTATTTTGTTTGCGGGGGAAGCACTTTGCAAGCTGTCGACCTTTGGTGATTAGATGATCTGAGTATCCTCATGCTCAAGACTTTTGAGGTTTTTATCACATTGCTGCTAGAAATGGCTGTTTAGTCAATATAGCGATATGATAAACTACTCCTTTTGTTCTTTTATAGACATCTCTACTACTTCTGTTTGGTGTATGGATGATCTAAGAATCTCATGTTCAAGCCTTTTGAGGAAAATGGCGATATGATAAGCTTCTTCTTTATTGACTGAGCAGCCATGTCTTTATTCGTGCTGTATTTGTTGGGAAAATGTTATGGGCATGATGATATGAAGTAGGTATTAGTGATACTCATTTTATGCTCCTAAGATTCTTCAACATGAGGATACGTTTCCACTTAATTTGAGATGAGGTCAAGAAGAGGAATTGCAATTCCAGAGAGGAGAAAATGGTTTCGCATCCCTGTATTTACAGATGTTTCAGTCAGCCTTATGGATGTGTATACTAACTAGATTGCCAAGTGTAGAAACAAACACCTTTGCTACGACTTTTGAGTACCCATTTTTTTCTATTTTTTGGGGGGTCTTCCTACTGTTCTTCTTGAATGCTTAAACTTTCGGAAGAAGAATAGCAAGAAAAAAAAGAAGATGACAATAAGAAAAGAGCAGAAGCCAAGTTATGGCTGAGAGGTTGTTACTGTGATTTTTGATGTTTTCCATCTTACAAATAACCTAGAACCCAGGTGCAAATAGAGTAGCAGATTGTTATCTTCATTTACCCAAATACGAGCTGTGGTTGTATTTTGTTAAGTCGGAATTCTATGATTCATATATGCTTAACTTCTGCAACTTGTTGCATCAAACTCGGATTTGTTAGTATTGTAATTTGGGAGGGGCTAAATTCTTTGTTTCATGGGCATGGCTTATATATTGATATCTTGTATATAATCATTTCCCCCCATTTTCTAATCCATTGCTTGAGTTGAGAATTTTTAATTTCTGTAGCAATATTGCAATAATCTAAGTCTAATGTGTGTGCAATCTCTTTGTGACTATCATTTGTGGCAGTCTTTATTAAGAAAGAAGCTGTTTGTGCATTTTGTGTTGGATCCTATTCTCATTAGCAACTCAGGAACTGAAGCATCCTTTGCTGCTAGATATGGCTGTTTAGTCAATATAGAAAATGTAAGCTTCCAAAATTTTGGGATCAAAACTTAGAAGTTTGGAGCATGTTTTCATATAACTTAAGTTTTAGTAATCTGCAGATCAAACGCTTAGAAGTTGGAGCATTAGTCTCCGTGAGGGGAATTGGCCGTGTCAAGCTTGTAAATTTTGTACAGGTGAGTAAAATGTCAATAGTATCTTAATATAACTGTTTTAAGTTTTGTTAACGAAGTTGTCTTCCTTTTAAGAACAAGCAATGCCTATGTTGAACAAACATTGTATCATTTCATTTGGGGTTTTGTGGTGGTGGAGGGAGGGGGGTGTTCAATGAAACCAGCCCATGCATGTCAGCTATTTTTGCAAGCATTTTATCTTTAAAGCTATTATTAGCTTATTATTGCAGTTTCTAAGTCCTCTTTTCTTTCTTATTTCTTGTTTTCCCAGTTTTCCATGTGGATTTATTTTTCCTTTTCTGAATCTTTTGTCATCATCTTGCTGCTTCCTTCTGCTTATCAATTCTTTTTGCTTATTTTCATGATTGTGATTCTGATTTGCAGTCGGAGCCTTACCTGAAAGGTGAGGTCATACCAATGCAGGATATGGTTATTGGCAGTGGAAATGAAATCAGCTCTAAAGTTATAGCAGTGAAGGACGCTTTACGCAGTTTGAATAGCTTGGAAATCAAACTAAAGGTACTAATCCCTCTAGTTCTCTGATTCTCAACCGTCGAGTTTGTACAGTTGTGCAAATGAATGTTTTCATCAAGGAAATTCTGATTTGTCTCGCAATTGAGTTCAGTGAGAGTCCAATGATATAGCACAAAAAATTAGCTCTCATTACTTTTCATCCGTGAATAATCACCTTTTTATACAAATGCATAAAAAATATAAAACCACAAACAAATACTCAACTTAACTTGAATACCTGACGAGCCAAGCTGAGATCGCTACTGGGATTCACCCCTTCCATTCATTTCTGTCAGGGCTAAAATCCCTTTAAGCGACTGTGATACTAGATTTTAATTTTATAGGTTCCTTTCCTATTTTAGTAGAAGAGCCAGACATTTGTCTGCTAACTTTGGAAAGAAGGTACATGAAATGTGTGCTGTGATTTCTCTGCTAACTTCTTAAGCATTACTGGAATTTCTGGGGCTGAAGGATGTGTTTGTCTGTTTCAAACACTTTGGCATAGCATATAAATGGTGGCAAAAATCGAATTGGTTTGATTTGAGTGAAACATTTTCTCCCATTGCAAAATGGTTTTAATTTAAAATGCTAACCCTCCACAACTCATTGAGAAATTATCTTGCAAGGCGAATTGGGGATTGCTCATCTATTAACTTGTCAGATTTTATGTGATTGGAACATTACCGTTGTATATACGGGAGTGGAGTTGGCTACTCATCTACTTCATGTTAATAGGCTCCCAAAGAGGAATTGCTGCAAACCTGTGTTGCAAACTCTCTAACATGGGCAGAGAAGGAACCATCCCTGGAATGTGATCAATCTTTCATCCCATCTCTGGCTGAGCGCGTTTCATTTGCAGCATTCCAGCCTATTACAAGCAAGTTTTTCATCGCCCTTTATTCTTAACATGAAAAAAAAAAGTTCCTTAGAAAGCTTCAGTATTTTGTTGTGATCATTCTAGTAGTTTGAATTTCACGAACCAGGAAAAAATGACCTGGCAGAAACCAAACTGATCTGCATGTTGCTGATTTTCTGACAGGATCTACTCAATCAGAAACACTCAAGTTGCAGCAACAAAAGCTAAGAGCAATGGATCTGAAAGACACGCTACAAAGGCTGGACAATTCACTAGATTCAGTGAATGAGAATATCTCCATGGTTGCAGCCAAGCTTGCTATTCAATCATTAGAGATGCAGTAAGCATGGGTGGAGATTAGTTACTGTTGATGTACAGTTCATGATGACACGACAGATATTGTAGCTGTGTTTTTCTTATTTTTGTTTCATTTTTCTCTCTTCTTACTGCATTTTATCTTCTCAAAGGAGAAATCTTAAGTAGTTTTAATTTTTATATTGCAAACTATCATTGTCCCTAATATTGTAAATCAAAGTGAATGTTTGAAAATATAGTAGCGGTTGCTTTTAAAAAAAAAATGCTTGGAAATGAATTATAATAATATATTTTTTTAAAAAAATTATTCTTAATATCAGCATATCAAAACAATCCAAAAAACAGCTACTAACTCAAGCCTTAGTTACAATAATGTGAGGATATTAATTTTTAATTTCAGTCAATATTTTTCAGTTTTGGTTATTTTATAAAGATAGCAGAAAAGCTTGCAAGATAAATTTCAGCAGCTGATTAGTTTTGAACTATATCACTATAAACGCTTTCTAGTTCTTACAACCAAAAGAGGAAATAAAAAAAAGAAGGAAAATATGAGGTCTGGAATTGATTTGAAAAGATCCAAAAAATAAAAAGAAATATCTGAGTTGAAAACGCAGGCAACTATGATGGATACTTTCATTTCACAAGTCCTGCAGCTTCCTGCTTCTCCTTTTTTTCTCTGACTTGTACTTCTCATCTATAGTTAAAACAGGAGAGCCGCTGACATGGGATTTGCCTTAACCGCCTCCTTTCCATTCTCAATCACCATAACCGCTACCACCACCATGACCAGCAGAAACCCACGTCTCCTCCACCACCACGACCGCCACAGCAGCCGGCTTCACTTCCTTTCAAAGTGTTCTCTTCTTCCTGTACGTCACTATCTTCTTTTCAAGTGCTCTTTCTTTAACTAAGATGCATGCCCTACAGTTTACAGATATCAAGCTTGTAGTAACTGAGTCGGGCTACCAGATAACAGATTTTTGATGATTTGATAATTGATTAGTTCTGTAGTGTGGTACCCCTTTTCCATGTTTTATTGAGCTTTTACAAAAGTGTCATAATTGCAGTTGTTTCTTGCTATATTTGAAACAATGCAACTTCCATGACTATAAAGCTTCAGTTTCAGAGGAAATGCCGTTTAATTCTTAGGAGATCACGCAGAGGAAATGCTGCCTGCAGAGTTCGTTGCAGCCTATTGAAAGTTGAAGAGGATTTAGATGATGAAGCTTGCGAGTTAGTCAGGGGATTGGGGCTTTCAATAGGGGAAGGAGATGATCGCATCAATGCTTATCTGTTGAAGGCAGTGAAGAATAATAATGGAATTGGGATATTGCTCTTGTCTGATATTTTTGGGTTTGAAGATTCATCTACAAGAGATTTCGCGTATCGGGTCGCTTGTAATGGCTACAAGTAAGTGGCTAACCTTGAATTGACACGCAATTTCATAATAATGTTCATTTTCCTGACATGCTGCAAACACATTTTCCTGATGTTTTTATATAGCTGAATGTTAAATTCACATCGCACCGAAAATTTAGATTATTATTTCTATTCTAGTTCCGAAAATGAATTCTCTGTGCAGCATTTTCGAGAGAAAATTTCTGATCTATGTCTACCGCTAGCCGTAAATAGAGTCTATGTCTACCGCTAGCCGTAAATGGAGTACACGGGCTATTATTTATAGGTAGATCAGGGACCTCTCTCATTAATTTATTAGCTAATTTTCTCCTCCCATCAGAGAAAAAAATTAGGCAATTAATCTCCATAATCAATCCTCATGATTTATTTTTATAATTATAAGTTTGAATAAACAAAAATATAAATAATATAGGTGTGTCATGAGAGACATAATAGTAATTTCTAACATAACCTAGACATGATGATACTGGTCTGGTCACTTGTTCGCAACTGCCGTACTTATGTCTGTCATTCTTAGATCCATTTCCCCGCAAGTTGAGTTGACTCTTTGAAGCTTCCATAACTTCCTTGCGCTCATTAACTCGGATTGCAGTGTTCTAGTCCCGGACTTGTTTCGTGGGGATCCATGGACGAAAGACCGGCCAAGGGCTATGTTAGAACAATGGATCACGAAACAGGAACCACAGAGGGTCAGAAAAGACATCGATGCATCAATAAAATGGATGGTTGACGAGTTTTTAGCCGCCGGAATATCAAAGAAGCATGGCGTAATTGGATTTTGCTTCGGCGGGGGCCGAGTGATAGATGTTCTATCCAGAGATCAGGGAGCTTGTTTTGGCGTCGGAGTATCTTTCTATGGCACGAGGATGGACCCTGCTTTAGCCTCCACCATTAGGGTTCCTGTGCTCTTTGTTTCAGGTGACAGTGACCCTCTTTGCACAGTCAGTTTCCTGAAAGATATTGAGAAGAGGATCGGCGAGGGGTCGGAGGTGGTGGTTTTTGAGGGAAGAGGCCATGGCTTTGCTCATAACCCGAGCTCTCCTGAAGAAGATGAAGATGCAGAGAAGGCTTTTACAATTATGAGAAACTGGCTGCATGAAGGTCTGGTCGTACAAAACTGAAAGCAAGTTCATGAATGTAGTTTGCTACTGATGATGACTAGGACAAAATCTCCCGGAGCAATATGGCGGTGACCGGTACGTTTGATGTGGCCAATGATTTCTTGGCATTGACCTTAGCTTTGTACAAAGTTTTGTGCTAGCTCGGATGCTATTTACAAATCTCTGATAACAATAGGAATTTCACCAAACTGATAACATGGAGACCAGGTGGCTCGGACAATATCCTGGCCCAGCTACGGCTCCTCAATACTGCAATCAAATCCTGCAGGTGGAATAAGTGTCTACAACACTACTAGAGCTTGGGATTTTACGATGGTTGAACAAGAATGTGAACCATTTGCATGGCACGATCAAATCAAATTGGGATGAACAGAAACTGGAGAAAAAAAATCACAGTAATCAATCTTCATCTTTGATTTTCTGCATAATTGGAATGATCTATCCCGCCATGTCACCAACATGCAAGCCACCAAGTGACAGATGAGTCCCTACTTTACAAGGTGCTAGAAACTAAAAGCTGCATAACAGCAGCAGTTTTCTGCAAGATTATCTTTTTTCAAAAATGAACTTTGCTCATAAGATTGAGATCTTATGGTTTCAACAGAATCAATTATTTCTTTTGCTATCCTGGTATTTAAACTTTACCCTGACAAAATTACAGGACAGAAGGTAACAATCCATTGAAATTTGCAGTAAATTAACAGTGTGGCTTTCATTCTACAATTTCAAAAGCCATCTGGAGGAAAGGACAGCAACAATCTCATCTTAAGAAAAACCTGATCTGTAACAAAAGCAACTTGAGGATAGCTTCAAATATCAGTTCTCAGTCCTGGCCCATCCTGGAAACAAAAGATCTCCACATAAACTGACTCTTCATGTAGATTCTTATAATAAATATGAGTTGATAAAAAAATTCATAAATAAAGATCCAACAGATCTTATTGATCACAATGCAATAATACACTAAAGTCACCGAGCTGGCTTTGGGTGGTGCATGAGCATAAAATAAAACCCCTTTCAGATTCTTTATCATTATTAATGTGCAAGCCATAGGATATCACCGTGTTTATTATTAACAGAGTATGCCCTCACCAAGATTTCCATGTTCTCCTTCCCCATTTTACTCTGACTGAACTACTTTTAGAGAACTCAATTATGTTGAGTGGGAATTCTAGGTCAAACAGACCACCCATAAGTCTAAAGAGCAGTCAAACAAAGACCAGAAAAAGGTGTTGATTTTATAATTAAAATAAGGAATTGTCAGTAATCAAAAGAATTCCAGTACGATTATATTTCACAATAAGAATATAGCTGATGCAGGACAATAAATAATAAGAATTCAAGCAAGAAGCTTTAGAGAAAGAAATAAGCTAAAGAAGAGAAGAAAAGGGATTGGAGATATACAAAGTCTACAATATTTTGATTAATCATCAAAAATTATAATTAAAATAAGAAATTGTCAGTAATCAAAAGAATTCCAATACGATTATATTTCACAAAAAGAATATAGTTGATGCGGGAAAATAAATAATACGAATTAAAACAAGAAGCTAAAGAAGAGAAGAAAGGAGATTGGAGATATACAAAGTTTGCAATATTTTCATTACTCATTAAAAACTAGCTTACAAAATGATAGAGGAACATATAAACATTAAACCCTAAAACATCTCACCATTGGACTCAGCCCATCAAATCAAACTATTTAACATAAATAAATAACAATGAGATAGGCTCAAATGGGCTTAGTCTCCCAACCAAAGCGTGACAGACTGGGTCATCCTACGTCGTCTTCGTCCATATACTCGTGTAGTTTGCGGTGTGGGTTTGGTATCCCCATCAACTCTCCCGGGATTGGAGAAACTCGACCCCGTCGAGTGTAGCACTGGACGACTCTAATAGTACTCCCAAAGATCTGGATCAAGCTGCTACAAAGTATTTCTAGTTATCTAAGTGCAATCTGAATTAGGTCGGCCCACCCAGCGAACTAGAAACCGTTAAACCTCACCATTCTTGTTAAAAACAACTTGTTCATCGAGAATAACATCAATATTATCCTTTTGTGTTGATGTCAAGGTGAAAGGGATAAAGGTTTCAATAGGATCCTCAGGTGGAGAGTTAAGTGGTATCTCAAATGGATCATTTGGAATAGGAAGTGGCTTATGGTATGCAACTAGATCCTCAATGTTAAATGTAGAGCTAATGCTGAAATCATGTGGTAAATTAAGAACATAATATTTAGGATTTGCATATTGAGATCACTAAACAGATTCAAGCAAGTAATGTGCAATATAAACTTCAAGTTGTTTACATAGGCGACATAATGAGTTTAATGTGGGAGACTATATTATGATACGGATTAGACCCGAGCGATTTCCTTCTGAAGCTAATCGAAAATTGCATGCACGTAGTGCCGAGCCCTTCAAAGTGCTACAACGGGTTGGTCTAAATGCTTATGTTCTTAATTTACTACATGATTTTGGCTTTAGCTCTACATTTAATATTGAGGATCTAGTTGCATACCATAAGTCACTTTCTATTCCAAATGATCCATTTGAGATATCACTCAACTCCCCTCCTAATGATCCTATTGAAACCTTTATCCCTTTCACCTTGACATCAGCACAAAAAGATAATATTGATGTTATTCTGGATGAACAGGTTATTTTTAACAGGAATGGTGAGGTTCAACGGTTTCTAGTTCACTAAGTGGGCCGACCTAATTCAGATTGCACTTGGATCACTAAAGATACTTTGCAGCAGCTTGATCCAGATCTTTAGGAGTATTATCAGAGTTGGCCAGTGCTATACTCGATGGGGTCGAGTTTCTCCAACCCCGGGAGAGTTGGTGGGGACACCAAACCCACACCGCAAACTATACGAGTATATGGACGAAGACGACATAGGATGACCCAGTCTGTCACGCTTTGGTTGGGAGACTAAGCCCATTTGAGCCTATCTCATTGTTATTTATTTATTTGAAATTATTTATGTTAAACAGTTTGATTTTGGTGAGTTGAGCCCAATAGCGAGATGATTTAGGGTTTACTATTTATATGTTCCTCTGTCATTTTGTGAGTTAGTTTTTGATGATTAATGAAGATATTGCAGATTTTGCATATCTCCAATCCCCTTTCTTCTCTTAGTTTCTTTCTTTCTCTAAAGCTTCTTTCTTTTCTTGCTTTAATTCTTATTATTTATTGTCCCGCATCAATAGCATTATTTTAACTAGAGCCAAAGTCTAGTTTCAAAGAAGCATGAAGTTACACAAAATCATTGGTGAACATTTACAATACTTATCTCAATGTTACATGCACAAAGTTATATTGAATTGATATGCTTGAATTTAATGAGAAGGAAAATATGAATATGACGGGTTGGTATCTAATAATTCATGCAGTCATGGATGATATTCTATCTCTTGCTTAAACCTAAAAGTAAAAAAGTTTGCTAATATACTCAAAAGGGAATACCCGACTATGAATATTCTAAGACAGATGAATTCAACACATTTTATGAAAAAACATTGCTTATTGAACCCATTTGTTGATTGGTGAGAATATTGGATGGCTTGTTATGTAACAAAAGAAATGGGATTTCATTCATTCTTAAGTGTGAGAACCAAATTGAAAAAAAGGTTCTATTGACAGGAACACTTTTATCATATCCCTTGGAGAGAAGAAATTCAACGATAAAAGGAGATTGACAAAAACAGGGAAAACAAAAATTCCAATCTACTACCTCATGCTGACACTTATTGACCTAGTAAATTATGAATTGAAATTTCTTATAATTCAAATAATAGAAAAAAAATAATGATTAGACAGCTGAAAAACATTCAGGGAAAGAGGCAAACATTTTAAAGGACATCAAATAAACTGATTAAAACTTTGTCGCACTTATTCCAAAAGTTTTGCTGCCATGTGTACTGAGACTACGATTATCATGATAAAGTAGGCAGCATGACTGCATAACATATTTGTAAGCCGAACAACCAAACTCATATCATAATAGTCAACCAAAAAAAAGATGGAAGTTTAGGCAGAGCACATTTAAGATGGCTTCAAGAGAACGGGTTGATTGCAAATGTACTTCTACAATGGGTGTTTGATTAGTTGAGCTCCTCTACTATTTATATGATTAACAAGATTCTTTTAGTCTATATTTTGTAACATTTAGGACCTTCAAACGTTAATATGTTAATATTAGCAATGATGTGCTGTCATGATTAATTTCTTTTAGATTTTAGAAAAGAAGAATTAATAAAACTTTAAACTCCAAATATGTGCTGTCATGCAATGATGTGCTTATACCTCCCTTTCTCATGTAACAAAGTAACAAAAGAAGAAGAGAGTGGTTCAAGTAAGTCAATCAATTGAAACCCTAACCAACATAAATTACCCTTGTTTATTCCCATTTTATCTTCGTCCATTATTCTCTCCCTCCTCTATCTTTCTAATAATTTAATCAATCCATTAATTATAAACCAAGAAGAGCCCAGAACCAGCAGAGCAATTTCTAAACGCAAAAGGAGCAATTCTAAATAAGAAGTCTTGGATAAAAATAGAATAGATCTGCTTCGTACACTACAATTAATGATTTATGACTTGAATGTAGTTTGTGAGCTACTTCTTTTGGATGTTTTTGTTGGTTCTCCTGGCCCACTACTTGAAGCAATTTGTGCCATGGACCTTTCACACATCTTTCTTTTCATCAATGATGCCCTCAACTAGTTAATTGGGCATGGTGGGCAACATTTCTTGATTAATTTAGTGTTAATTTGTTTTGTGAGAAAAAAAGAGAAGGGTTTCAGTTATTTTAGTTTTAAGGGTAAAGAAGGGGATTTACCCTTGTCTAAACAAGGGTACTTTGGAGTTTTCAAGTTTTATTGATTTTCTATTATTTTTACATTTCTATAATGTACAGTATCTTAAAAAAAAACAATTTTTATTCTTCATGTTTTTTTTCCAACCATGTTAACATATGAGGGTCTTAAATGTTAATGGAATATATGGTAAAAGGATTCCGTTAATCTTATTTGTAGTAGAGGGACCCAACTAATCAAACATCAGTAGTAGAGGAATGTCAGATGCAATTAACCCTTAACAAACAAACACGCACACACAATGTAAAGAATTGAGAAGGTGAGGGGTGATAATGAAAAGATATGGTCCTTTTAGATATTGAATCTAGGCCTTGCTAAGTTCAAACGGGCCATTGCTTGAAAGTTTTAGTTCTAAACATTGCTTGCTCTTTAATTAATACAACATTACTTTTCTCAAGAACACATTCCACAAAGTAAAGAGTTCCACTACTCAGGAAGACATTCCACAAAGTTAAGAATTCCACTAATATGCAATCATCTACAGCTTCTTGTGCGTATTTCTACACCCATTTTTATCAAAATGATGTTTCAATAAACCGCGCTATTTTCTGAAGGTGTATTGTGTATGTGTTAAAGTTGCAAAATAAGGGATGTAAAAGTGAGATGTTAAAAATCCTAAACAATCCATGTATAATTAGAGGGATTGTGTCACTGACAAGCCACAATAGTTAGTTTGTACAAGACCATGAATTTGCTTAACCCCACATCCCTTCTTCACCAACTAAAACAAGGCTCAGGAATAAAATTTGTTCTATTTTAAATAAGCTGTTAATATAAACACAGAATTGAGAAAAGAGAAAAAAAACACAAAGAGGTGTCCTTCAACACATGAGATGATAATCAGTATACATTATGAACATGAAAGATGAAAACAAAGACAAGTAGACAAAAATATCAATAGTAGTGGCCCAGGTCTACAAGAAGTCAGAAACTACACAAATAATATTTGTAAAGTCAAAATATTTGAATCTACAGTTCATTTTGCCAAGTCAATAAGTACATAGTAAAGGGGAAAGAATGACATTAAAAACCAACAATCAAGACAGACATTAATTACCTATAATATTTACTTATTTAAAAAAATTATTATGGAAAAAAAGAGTAAAAGATGCCCTTAATGACACTATTTTGTGGTCATGAGCAAGTGTGACGTAATATAAGAACAAAAGGGAATTGTGAGTGACTTGTAGAGGACAGAACCATGAACCTACATTCATCTACAGATACAATATGATTTTACACTGATTTTTTTTTATTATTATTATTTATGATGCAGAGCCATTCCTAATATAATGAAAAAGGAAAGAAAGAATCCTAACTTTGTGAAAATCAGACTGTAAGGTACAGAGATATATACATTTACAATGCATTATGCCCCACCACGCTTTTAGATGGGATTCATGTAGTTTTACATCAGTAGAGGACATACCAAACAACAAACCAAAATGAAGGCATCATATAAAATGGTGAAAAACAGTTCTTCCATTTTTCATAAATCAACAAGTTATAACATCAACTTCTTCAATCCTGTGATGCTTTATCATTATAACAAAATAAATAAATAAATTACCTTGATGATATGCACATACATCGAGATTCCTAGCATCATTGGTCCTTAAAAAAGTAACCAATTGTAAATACCAATACCATTCCCGTCATATTTCATATATGAGAACTTGAAATATGACAATTTTTATGACAGCTCATATTATAAAAATCTCACCTCATACAAAATGGACTATGTTCCTTGCAATAGTATATAAATGCTATTTTTCAGGCACCCATCACTAGGCAAAAACATATGGAAATAAACATATAACAATATGTTCAGATAATTTACACAGAAGGCAGCACAATTATTAGTGAAAGGAGTCCAACGAGAGTGAAAATTTTATTTATGTACATGTTTTTTTGTTATCATCAGCATACCTGAGAAGGGGTACTCAAAGAATTAGGAGGTTGTAACTCTTCAAGAGCACTTGATGTGGTCTTAGGTGGTATCAACTTTGCAGCTGACCCATCAAAAATTCGAGAACAGTCAGCATATGCAGATCCAATGCCTACTCCAGCACCGAAAGCTATAGATGCCCGGCGAGTCACTGGGGTCCCTATTTGAAAAAAATATATATGAAAACATAGATCATTTAAAATTCTCACTGAAGGGCAAAAATTTAATGTAACCAGTCAACTAAATATAAGGGTAGAACTATCCATATAATAGACCAAGTTTCCACACCAAGCATAAAATGCCAGGCGCCTAATTACTACGGGAAGCTCTCACTTCTTACAGTTTACGAACTCTGTTAGATAAATGCAAGTTTGCTTATTGCAAATTTTAATCGATAGGCTCACAGATTTACCAATCAGAAAATTATTAATTTAACCCCCATTGTTCTCTTCAGAAATGATAACATTTGTCGCCCATACATCCAAAAAAAAAGAAGGGAAATTTCAATGTAAAATCAAAGGAATAAATCTGGGTTCACTACTAAATAACAGCAATGAAGGATTAGGCCAAAGTAAACACCAAAACTTGTAAATTAGCAACAAAACCCTGACTCAATACAAAATAACTAGGGTGGCAGTAACATATATCCGCAGAAAAGAGAAATGAATAAAACCCAGAACCACAAGCCATTTATTAGTCATTATCCCAGAAACAAGAGGATAAGAAAAATCAAATGAATGACAGAGTAAGAGAGAGACTAACTGAAGAGAAGAAGACCGGCAAAAGCACCGGCCAATGAAGAGTAAACAAAACGACGGACGGACAGATCTAGACAAGCGTCCCATTTCGCATTCACGTCCGATTTCTCCGCCATTGATTTTATACTATTTTTCTTTTGCTTCTTCTCTGTTGTTCTTCTTCTATTTATCCGATGCCTGCCTGAAGGAGAGATGCGACGTTCTTATTTCGATTTTGGGTTGAAATTGAGGGCTTCCTATTTATTTATTTATTTATTGCTTTTACTACATTGCGAATTTTTGTTTTCAACTAAAGCAAATATTCACATGTTGTTAACTTTAAATTATATAAAACTTAATTTAATATAACTTGATTAATTTGATAAATAATTTAAATAGCAGATAAAATATAGTTTGAATATAAAAAAAAATAATAATAATAATAATTTCACAGGTTCACAACCTACAACTGCTCTTATGATACACAAAATCGATTCTTATAGGTTCAAAATAAGTTTATTTTATTTATAATAATTTGAAGATAAATGAAATTTTAATTTTTTTTATCTACTAATCAAGGTTAATATTTTTAAAAATACCTTTTATATCTTTTAAATAAATCAATGAATATACATTGTGGGCCTCTTATATTTATTTTTGTTATCACAAACTTTTACAAATAATAAAAATAATATAAATTAAAAATAAAAATTAAATATTTTTCGTTCAAAAATATATCAAAATGTTATTTTTTATTTTTTTAAAATTATTCTTGATATCAGGGAATGAAAATGATATAAAATTATTAAAATATTAATTTAAAATAAAATAATTATCTTTTTAAAAAATATTTTACTCCCTCAACTTTATTGATTTATTAGCATAGGATTCCAGATTTTTCTATCTGTTTTTTCTTTTTATCAACTTCTGTAAAAAAATAATAATAAATAAATAAACATAAAAGCGGTTCGGGTGACCTATTTGGCTAGCATATAATACATGTACACACTTGTCTATGTTAAACAGCTCTCACTTTCTCACTTTACTCTCTCTCTCTCTCTCTCTCCCCGAAGCAAAAGAAAAAAAACACCACCAAGGAATGGCCGAAGAATCTTCTCCACCACCGCCGGTACTTGAGCAAGCAACACCTTCTCCAGCCATCGAGAAAGATAAAGAAGACTTGGCACACCCAGAACCAGTTGAGGAAGCTGAATCCCAAGCAGTAAAGGAGAAGGAAGAGGTGCCACCGCAACCAGCAGCAGCAGCAGAACAAAAGGAGTCTAGATCATCGTCCTTGGCGGCGATGATTGAGAAAGAAGAGTCATTTTCACCAACAGCACATCCACCTCCCGAGGAGAAAAATGAGGTAACTGAAAAATCGGCAGCTACTAATGAAGAGGTTGCTGTTGTTCCTGACTCTGGGAAAGAGAAGCAAGTAGAAGAGAAAAAAGTTCCTCAAACTTTAGTTTCTTTCAAGGAAGAGAGTAACGCAGTGGCTGATCTCTCTGATATTGAGGGAAGAGCTTTAGAAGAACTGAAACAGCTTGTTCAAGAAGCTCTCAGCTCTCACCAGTTTAGCAGTGCTCCACCCAAAAAAGAAGAGAAACAAAGTGCCAGTGCTATTCAAGAAACTTCAAAAACTGAAGCACTCGTTTCAGATTCTGATGTTGGTACTGAGATGAAACAGTCGGCAGAGACTCAAGAATCGAAAGTTGAAAAAACCACAGAAAAAGAATCGCAAGAGGTGGCGAAGGAAGGGCAAAAGGTTGCTTCTTCTTCACCAGACGAAGTCACTATATGGGGGATTCCTCTCTTGAAAGATGATAGAAGTGATGTGGTTCTCTTGAAGTTCTTGAGGGCAAGGGACTTTAAGGTAAAAGATGCATTTGTAATGATTAAGAACACAATTCAATGGAGGAGGGACTTCAAAATTGATGAGCTTGTTGATGAAGATCTAGGTGATGATTTGGAGAAAGTTGTGTTTATGCATGGTTATGATAGGGAAGGGCATCCTGTATGTTACAATGTATATGGCGAGTTTCAAAATAAAGAATTGTATCAGAAGACATTCTCCGATGAGGAGAAAAGATCGAAGTTTCTGAGGTGGCGGATTCAGTTCTTGGAGAGGAGTATTAGGAAGCTTGATTTCAATCCTGGTGGTATTTCTACCATCTTTCAGGTTAATGATCTGAAGAACGCTCCAGGACCTGGAAAGAAAGAGCTTAGGTTGGCTACTAAACAGGCTCTCTTCTCGCTTCAGGACAATTACCCTGAATTTGTTGCCAAACAGGTAGATTTTTATGACTATTTGGTTTATTGAATGGATTTTGATTGAGTGGTTTGTTTTTTATGCACTTAGAGTTGTGGTTTTGGGTTTTGTTTAGGTGTTTATCAATGTCCCTTGGTGGTATGTTGCATTTTATACAATGATGAGTCCATTCATGACGCAAAGGACCAAAAGCAAATTTGTTTATGCAAGTCCATCAAAATCTGCTGAGACACTTTTCAAGTGAGTGAAATCTCTGTTGATCATTTAATTTTGCCAAAATGAGGTTCTTTTGATTGCTCTCCTGATTATTATTATTATTATTTGTTTTCATTTCTTGGTTAAAACTGATGAAACAGATATATCTCTCCTGAGCAAGTGCCTATTCAGTATGGTGGCTTGAGCGTTGATTACTGTGACTGCAACCCTGAATTTACAATTGCTGACCCTGCTACTGATATAACTGTAAAACCAGCAACCAAGCAAACTGTGGAAATTATAATTTATGAGGTACAAATTCATTGCTCATTTCGTGTTATACTTGCAATTGACCCGAGCTACTTTTCAGTGCTCAACTCTTATTAACTGGCTCTGATCATATACGATTCTGCTAATATTCTATGAATGAAAGGGTTGTTCTGTTTTGGTAATATCTAATCTGGACATTACAGAAATGTATCCTTGTGTGGGAGTTGCGAGTTGTTGGATGGGAGGTGAGTTATAGCGCTGAGTTCTTGCCCGAAGCTAAAGATGCATACACGATTATAATAACGAAACCCACGAAGATGTCCCCAACTGATGAGCCAGTGGTGTCTAACAGTTTCAAAGTTGGTGAACTGGGAAAAATATTGCTCACAGTTGACAACCCCACCTCAAAGAAGAAGAAACTTCTTTACAGGTTCAAGATCAACCCCTTCTCAGATTGAGTATCTCTATGTGTTTAATGTTTCCATTTCAGATATAGTTGGATGTGGAAATTGAATTATTTTTCTGTAATTTGGGTGAGCCTTTTGTCTTCCTTTTTCGGTTTTGGTTATTTGGGTCGGTAACATTGCTGGTTGAGAGCAGAAAATAGTTTGCATTCGGTGTTTCTTTCATCAAATCATATTTGTGGGAAACAGGCAAGTGGAGGGGGGATGTAGTTGCAGAACTTATATATATACATTTTGTTGCTGGAGTGTTTTGCGAAGTATATTCTCTTTTATCTCGATGTCAATATACTACTACCATTTGCTTTAATGTTTGCTCAAAACACTTTGTTATTCACATACTGAATGCTTCAGACTGCTGCAATTTAGTTTGACCTTATTCTTTGAAGTTGAATAATGCAATCTAAGCAAGAATTGATTGATTTTCGACTCGTGCCCGTCGACAGCTTTTCGTTGTTACCTAACTATATCCAATGTAAGAAAATCTGGTGGGGGAGAAAGACATGCTTGGAATTTAGTTGTTTAGTTCCAATCCTGGTTGGGATTTGTCGAAGATAACATTCAAAGTGATTCTTAAATCTTACCTGTTATAGTTGAAGGCAAAAGTGATGCTCAGCCCTTTCCCATTGTTGAAACTATAGTGGGCATCGAGTCACTGAAACAAACTCAAAACGGCTGAGTTTGAGTTCTCTGATGCGCTAGAGATTCTAGAATCTGTGGATATGGTTAGAGCAAATTGTTTGAAGGGATTTGTCTTTTATATCCTAAAACAAATAAAGGAGCCAAGTGGAGGGATACTACAAGCAAAGTTATCAATACCATTTCGGTTGGTGTTTTGTTTTTTTAATTGAAATAAAATATTTCAGTTTTATAGCATTTCGGCATGCTGTTTTGGAGTTGTATTGCTTTATGTGTGTGTGTGTATATATATAATTAAATATATTAATTCAAATCCAAAAATAAAATTAGTTAGAATTGTTCAATTTAATCTAAAAAAAACACAATAAAAATGATTTTTCTTAACAAAATTATGTATATATATAATATTATGAGAATGTTATCATCAATTTAGTAATGTTATTACATGATCTGATTGCTTTGAAATTTTAACATAATATATATAAATATATCAAAGAGACTCGTAAAATTCTATCTGAATCTAACGGTTGGATTAAGAGATATGATTGATATTATAAAATTATTTTAAAAAATCACTATTTGTTCGAAATAGAATGGATGAAACGAAACCGACATGTTTTAGCTGGTATTTGGCCGAAAAATCTGGAATTTAAACCGAGATAAAAACAACGATGTTTTGTCTCGTTTTTTTAACTAGTACAAAAACATTACAACTATGCTACAATCTCTCTTAATTAGCATGGTAAGAAAGAAACTGGAGATTCTCCAACCACTGATACAGAAAAACAAAATTCCCTTCAAATATCCTTTAGAATTTGGTGATTAATGAAAGGAAGCTTTGCTTCAAAGGTGATTGAAATACAGAACACGAGGACCTCATATTTTGTGGTCGGTTTACGTCTATGTTTCCTTTTCTCTTCTTTATCAAGGTGCAGGATTCAATTTATTTGTTTTAATTCGAGAAAACTTCATTATTTGAGAAAGTATATTTTGAGGATTCAAGTGAGTGATTAAAACTTTAATTATCCCAGATTCTTATAAAAAATACACACTTTAACTCGAACTTAAAATCTACTGTATAGATCTCAAGTTTTTTATTACCGTCCCACAGTACTTGTGGACGTAGGATTCGACCGTTAAGTGCCCTGTTTGGGACGGCGTTTCAAACGCAGTTTCCAAACAAATCAATTTTTTTTCATTTCAATGAATATGTTTAGTGTTTTTAGATCATTTTAATGTGCTGATATCAAAAATAATTTTTAAAAAAATAAAAAAACATTATTTTAATATATTTTGACACAAAAAACACTTTAAAAAACTATCGTACCTGTTCTCCCAAACATACCTAAGTCTTTTCCCAGTTTCCAGTTTTCTTTGCTCAATTTGCACGAGACAAGTCACCACTGGTCCACGTCAGACTGGAATCAGCTTGAGAGAAATTAACCAATGGTGCAATGATAAAAGTCTCGGACTCATAATCACATTCGTGCAGGCTCAGACAATTAAAAAACATCCACTGTCTGCAGAAATCTTGAAGATTCCATATTCTCCATCTGTGTGCTTTAATCAGTGATGATGTAATCATGAACGTTGATCATAGTCAACATGGATACTTCAAAGAATTTCATTTCATAATGGATGGAAGGGCTAATGAAACCTAATGAGAAGCAGCTGGAGAATCCAAGAAATAAATTGCAAGGTATCTGCTGATGGAGTTGATCTGAGTTTGATTTTCCAAATTACTTGAGCGTTCATGATCTCTTAGCATTGGCTCACTGTCTTCAATGAAATTGTATTTGTAACAGATGTCTTGTTGGGATTTTATTGAATATATATGAGCTTTTGGTTCCGAGAAGTGTGGCGTAATGTTAAATGATTTGTGATCTGTATAGCAGATACCGAGTCTGAGTCTAGGTTTTAAGGGGTGTTTGAGAATATGTTTGGAAATCGTTTTTGAAAAAAAAATTCAATTTTTTTTTAAAATCTAGTGTTTTTAGATCACTTTGATGTGCTGATATCAAAAATAATTTAAAAAAAAACATTATTTTGATGCATTTTTGAAGGAAAAATATTTTCGAAAGTAATCTCAACTACACTCTCAAACATGTACTTACTCGCTCATTTAGATTCATAACTTATATTTTCTAGAAAATAAGATTTATCGTAGATCATAAAATATGTTTTTTGAAAAATAAAATATCTTGTATTAAAAAAAAACCTTTTGACGGGAACAAAGACATTAGTTATTACCTCTAACTTATTTCATACATAAAGTTTAATAATCATGTCATATACGTTCTGTTTTTTTCTTTTTTACATATATATATATATATATATATATATATATATATATATATGTAAAGAAGTTAGATTTTTGTTCAAAATCTATAATTATTAAATATTTTCTTAATAAAATTAACATCTTTCTTTTTAGACGTCTCTCTTCTCCACGTACAGTCCCGGCATCCCTCGCCGTCAAAACGAACGAATTGAACGATAAGTCGTTTGGGAGTGCAGCTCTCATCGGACTCACCGCCGGAAAACAGCTCCTGCCACTGAAACGTCCGTCTAGTTTTTCACCATTTTTGATGAAGTGGATCTTAGGACTGCTTCTATTATTCATATATATATATATATATATATATATAAGTTTCCATGGTAAACAATCCCCTCCTCCATGGAAGATCTTAGAAAGATTATTTCGTTCAAATTTATTACCATCTGCTCTCTCCACTGAGCAGAACCCCGTTCACACAGCAACCACAGTGCATGTTACGAGCTCAAACAAGTTCGACCAGCTCGCTCATTCAAATCTGGTAAGAACAACATGATGGCTTGTCGGCTACCTTTCCTAGATTGTTGTCTGTGTGTTTGGGTGGGTTTTTGTTTCGACCAAATATCTGAAATATTTCGTATCAGTTATAAAAATGAGATAAAACAATGGAGTTTTTATCTTTGTTTTTAAATTTCGATCTATTTTAGAAATTTCGTTTAAATTTCAGTTGGAATATTTAGATTTTGTTTCCCAAATAATATTTTTTAAAATAATGAATAATTTTACAATATTAATCACATCTCTTAATCCAATAATTAGATTGAGATAAAAATTTACGATGAGTCTCTTGACACACACACACATATATATATTATGTTAAAATTTCAGAGCAATCAGGGAATATAATGACCTTGCGAGATTGATGATAGCATTCTCGTAATATTATATATGTTTATAATTTTATTTAGAAAAAATCATTTTGTTGTCTTTTTTCTTAGATTAAGTTGCCCAATTCTAAATAATTTTATTTTTAGATTTAAACTAATTTTCTTAACTAATATATTTAATTATATATATATAAACAATAAAACCCAAAACAACACATCAAAGCAATTCAAAACTGAGATATTACATTCTAATTAAAAGAAATTAATCATCAACCGAATCAAAATTGAAAACCTTGCTAAGTGGGCCTCTGCCATAATGCATGCGACTGACCTGAAGGAGCTAGAAATCTAGAACAGTTTCACACAGTACCCACATCTGTTAAAAGGTGTAAGCTCACTACTTCAATGCAACGCTCGACCTGGATCCTATGTCTTACACATGAACTATCAGTGCTGCAGCTACTTTTCTCACCATTGGAACAACGAGATGAGCTCTCACCATCTCCTCTCCCGATTCATTCGTCAGCACCGACCTTTCCACTAACGACACCTCGAGAGAAAACAACCAATACGCATGCAAGTTCTTCACAGTTAATAAGCTCGCAACTCATGAGCTCGTTTAGCAGCAACATTCAGAATAGAAAGGTTTTTCTGGATCTAATTCTTGATTGGAAATGGTGACCAGAGATGGAAGAGAACTTAGAGAGAGAAGAGACTGTCAGTCAGATGAACGCTGGTGCAAGTACCGCCCACCTCAAACTTTGCCAAGTTCTTGTAGGAAGAATATTAAATTTGTCAAATGATGAATTTAATTTCATTATTATTGTGGCTTTGGACATGTAGAATCATAGTTGTTAAGGAACCAACTTACCTACAAGTTTAAGCTTGTAAGTGAGGCCCCATAATATAATTTGTATTATTCTCTAACACCTCCCCTCAAGTGAAAGCTCTTTGGGCTTGAAACTTGCATAGACCCACATCACCTTGTGCTTGATTTTTATCAAATAGAATGGGGCTGGTGAGATTTGAACTCGTGACCGCTGGGTCAACAAGGCTCTGATACCATGTTAAGGAACCATCTCACCTAAAAGCTTAAGCTTGTAAGTGAGGCCCCATAATATGATTTGTATTATTCTCTAACAATAGTGGTGAAGGAAGAGTTTCATCTAAGAATTTTTCAGGTTTTTTCACTCATTCTTTTCTTATTTTAGTATTTTTATTCTTTTTTGTTATACTTTGGCTTATATAATTGAGAAATATTTGAGTTTTGTATATATTTAGCTCAAAGATCTTGGTTTAGAAATGCATATAAATTGGAATCTTGGGTTATATATTGCATACATTCTAGTTGTCCAGGTGAGAAACAATAAATCTTTGAGGACAAATAATTCTTCTTTGATAAGAAGAAAATTAATTTCCATCACTTCAAAACAATAAATTCATTTATTATTTTAATTTAAAGGTGTTAATAGATTTAAACATTTATAAATTCACTTAGTTTTAAACATTCTAGTCAAATCTATAGCCGTTAAAGAAAAAAAAATATATATATATATATATTCACTTTTTTTTATGGGTTTGTACCTAATTTTTTCGGCTGATTGTAGAAATTTGTGGCATCATTAAGGTTTTAACAATGATTACTCAGTTCCCGGCAAACAGCCAAGCATTCATTCATTGAATAGAATTGGATCTTCCTTTCCTTTTTGCCTTTCCACTAATTTGTTTTTTTTTAAATGATTTTTTTTAGAAATGTATCATAATAAAAAAATATTTTAATGAAGAAATACAAATTATTTTTGTTTTTTCAAAAATAATATAAGAACACATTAATGAATACGCTAAATTATCTAGGTAGAAGTGTTTTCTGTTTATAAATACATTAAATGATATTTTTTATTTAAAAAAAATATATTTTTATCAGCAGGCTTTTAGATGGATGTAACAATTAAAAACTTTGAAAATGAAGCAAAACACCCTGTGGTCCTCTCTCTGTGTATTGCTGTCTTGGCTTCATACGGAAAAGAGACAGGGTATCGTAATCCAGAAGGAATGGCTGTTTCATAGGATACCTATTGTCATTTTCAGCTCTCATCTTAACTACTTCAGAAAGAAAAAAAAATATTTTACTTTTTTTTAGATTGTTTTAATATATTAGTGTATTTATTTAAAAATATATATATTATTTTAATATATTTTCTAAGCAAAACAATACTTTGAGTTTAAGCTTTTAGGTGAGATGATTCTTTAACATGATATCAAAGTTTGCTGACCTAACCTTTACGAGTTCAAATCTGGTTCCTTAACACACTCACTCAAGTGAATATTTTTTGAGTTTGAAACTTACACATGTTCATATTATTTTATTCTTGATTTTTATAAAATATAATTATTACAATTATTATTATTATTTGGATAATTCATAATCTTACAAGTGTTTGATCACGAACCTCAAACGTGCCAACGTTAATTGCCTTAAATGGTTACCAAATGGTCCATACATCTTCACGACAAGATTTCATGATTGAATGGCCAGCATCTCTTTGGACCAAATTGTCAATAGTTTGAAATTAAAAAATTAATTTATTATTATTATTATTAATTGATAAGATAAACATAAGCATGATCTCAGCATCTCCAAACATTTTGCTCGGACAGTTGTCTCAAGATGGTGGGAGTGACTAAGATTGTTTTTGAAAAAGTGTTTTTTTATTCAGAAATATATCAGAATAATATTTTTTTTTATTATTTTATTTAAATAAAAAAATTATTAAAAAAAAAAAGACACTTAAAATGTATCAGAAATGCTGACAGGCGAGCCGAGATAAAATCCAGGAATTTACAGGGGAGTGAGTTGTTGTCTGTTTGGTTTTAGAGAGAGGAGAGAGAGATCAAATTCCAGTAAAAGAAAGATGTCAACGCTGAACCAAGAATCTCTGCACTGTACTACTCATTGATGGGCCGTGATACCCTTTACTCATGCTCCTTTTCAAATTATAACGGTCTTTTAAAGATATTTTTAAATTTTATTTTATTTTTTATTTTTTAGTATTTCATGTGATTTAGATATTTTTACATGGCAAAAAGGAAAAGGAGTACTATGAGAGCATGTAAATTGTCTGTGATGAACAGTCTTTGTCTGAGAAGGCTGGCTCCACAGTATGAAACCACTTTGAAGGAGCTTCCCTTGACCATGAACAAGTGTTTTGCATCCCTTTCATGGCTGTTTACGTTTCCAACAAGTAACTTGATTGATCATATACAGATTTCCCCCCCCCCATCAAGTAACTTTACCTGATCTAACCTTCCGGGGTTTGATTCCTTAATTATAAGTTCTTGGTACCAAACAGTTTGTTCTCTAGTGGGAGGATTACATTAGAAAAAAATTGAAAGCAAAGTCATGTTTGAATCTGTCAAGGAAGAAGCAAAAATAGATTCGGAAAAAGGAAGATATACACCATCACATTTACACAAATTTTACAGGTAAGAGTAGCATGAATGACAACAAATATTCTTTCCACTTCGGCAGACACATTTTCATGTTCTCCATACTTTATCCTCGAAATGTGTCTGTCAAATCCATGATATCCCAGACCAGTAAACTGTATCCAATTCAACACCAATCAACAAAACCACCCCCAAAAAACTAATGTAAAATGAAATATATAAATAAATGCCCCAGACTTTATAAGAGAGAGAAAATAATTTAAACAAAAACATGACTCCACCACCCCTCATGTTCATGCATGAAGATCAAGGAATCCTTGTATGCCATCCATGTCTTCTAAATGATTGGTAGTTGAAAACTCCACAATGGCACTGATCCTTGAAGCTCATTCAGAAATGGGTTTGGTCTTTGACCTGTAGAGGAGCTTCTTCTTCTTGGAGGTTTGGTTATCAATGGTAAACACAACCTTGCCAGGTTCACCAATTTTGAATGTGTCTGAGATCACAGGCTCATCGGTTGCGGTAACCTTCCTAGTCTTTGATACGATAACAGTGTAACCATCCTCCGCGCTAGGCACGAATTCAGCTTCATAGCTGACATCCCAACCCAAAACTCGAAGCTCCCAAGCAAGAATACATGCCTGAAATTACAATTAATTTGATGTCACTCACCAATACTTGACCAAAAAAGAATGAAAGAAAACTGCTTTGCTTATTGTTAGTATAAGAATCGAAAACCGGCTTATTAAATTTAGATATGCACCTCAGACACTGGGAATACAACAGTGTGCTTTGATGCTGGCTTAATAGTAACATCCGTGGCAGAGTCAGCAACTGTGAATTCACCATCCCTGCTCAGTCCACCATATTGAACTGGCACTTCTTCAGGAGCTATGTATCTGTATATCATCAATAAACAAATAACCAGACATATGAGAGATTAAATCAATATGAAGAAATTAACACGGATAAAAAGAAAGAAAATGGATCTATGAGAAGTCTTTTACCATAAAGCAACAAAGAGGTAGAGATTTTACAGGGACTAGTCAGAACTATTAATGATCAAGCAATCCTATAAAGCAATTAATGATCAAGCATCATGAAGGGAAGCCAGATTAAGGCATTACACTTACTTGAAAAGGGTTTCAGTAGATTTGGATAGACCAGCAAATACAAACTTGCTCTTTGTCCTTTGTGTCAGGAATGGACTGATCATCTTGTTGAATGTTAGGTACCACCATGGAACATTTATGAACACCTTCAAATACCAAAACCCACATCAAATTAAGATTTTTTTTTCTTTCAAAAAGGCATGTACTTTAACTCAAAAGGAATGAACAGATTATGGATCGCTTACATTTTTTGCCACAAATTCAGGATAATTGTCTTGTAGCAAACTCAGCGCTTGGTTGGTGGCTTGCCTGAGTCCACTCTTGGCAGGTCCAGGGGAATTCTTGAGATCACTGACCTGAAGAATGGTGCAGATACCACTAGGACTAAAGTCTAACTTCCTGATACTCTTCTCCAGGAACTGGATCCTCCATTTCAGGAATTTCGCCCTCTTATCTTCACTAGCAAAACAGTTCTGATAAAGCTCCTTATCCTGGAAAGCACCATAAACATTGTAACACACAGGGTGACCTTCTTTATCAACTCCATGGGTAAAGACTACGTTTTCCAATTCAGTTCCAAGGGCTTCTTCAAGAAGAGCATCAATTCCAAATTCCTTTCTCCACTTGACTGTGTTCTTGATCATAGTAAACGCATCCTTCACTTTAAAATCTCTAGCTCTCAAGAACTTCAAGAGGATCACATCACTCCTCTCATCGCCAAGAAGGGGAATTCCCCAGATGAAAACTTCCTCCGGGGGTGGCGGAGGAGCATCTGGAGCCGCTTCCTCTTCTTTTTTAGGCTCCTCTGCAGGAGCTGTCTCGGGCTCTGCAGCTGGGGCAGCCTCTTCTGTTGTAGGAGCAGAGACAGCTACTATTGTCTCCTCAATAGCCTCAACTGTCTTGGCTCCATCTTCATCCACAGCAGCCACCTTCTCCACCTCTGTAGCAGCAGCAACCACCGTCTCCGCCGCAGCGGATGGCTCAGCCTTCTTTTCTTCTTCTTTCTCTTCTACCTTCTCTTCCACTTTTTCCTCCTTCACCTCGACCTTCTCCTCCACCACCGGTGGTGGTGGAGGTGGAGTGGAAGCCTCAGTCTCAGCCTCGGTGGCTTTAGGCTCCTCTTCAGTCTTGGGCTCTTCGCTAGCAGAAGGAGCCTCAGTCTTCTCCGCCTCCTTGACTTCCACCTTCTCAGTCTCAGCTGGCTTCTCCTCCTCCTCCTTGGGTGTTGGTGGTGATGGAGTGGTGAACTCGTGCTTTTTAAGAGCCTCTTGAATGAGTTGTTTCAAATCATCAAGAGCCTTTTTTTGAGCCTCGGGTAGTTCACCAACAACATTGGTCTCTTCCTTAAAAGAAACAGATTGTGTAATTTTCACCTCCCCTGTCGTTTCCTCCTTCGGTTTCTCCTCTTCAACAGCACCTTCACCGACCGCATCAGCCTCTTCAACCACTGCTGGCTTTTCTGATGCCACAGGCTCAGGTTCAGGAACAGGTGCTGGTGTTTCTTTCTCGATCACAGCAGGCTTCTCCTCCGCCGCCACAACTTCCTCTGTTGTTGTGGCCGATGTTTGTGCCTCTGGTGTAGCTGCCTTTTGGGTTTCCTCAGCCATGGCCAAAAGTTTTGATCTTTTGCGTCTTTACGCCTTACCTCTAAAGATACGAAAGCAAGCAAGCTTGTGTTTTAGATAAAGAGAGAGAGATTGGACAGATAGCAATGGAGAAAATGAGAGGGGTTAAAAGGAGGGAGCACAAATAGAAGAGAAGGGTTTTGGTGTTGGTGTACAGGCTAGAGAAAGAGAAGTGAGGAAAGACAAACCAGTCTGTCAGACCGGTTTGCCAGCTACGATGCCACTTTGGCACTATCTTCGTGGACCCCACCCGCCCCCTCTCTTTTTTTCTTCTTTTTCTTTTAAACATTTTCACATTTTATTCTCTAGATAACTATAAATATAAGCACATGTTTATAAGATGATATTATTTTTTTATTTAAAAATATATTAAAATGATATTTTTTATTTTTAAAAAATTATTTTTAAAATAAATAAATAAATTTTTTTTTCTAAAACACTTTTAAAATATAATATCAAACATATTCGTAATCTAATTTAATTAAAGACTCGGATGAATTTAAATATCTATAAATCATTTGAATTTTTAACCTAAGATAAGACAAGTTGCTTCATGTTTTTTTTAATAAAATATTATTTTTAATAAATAATAATAATTTAACATAAATCTTGATCTAGATTGAATTTAATACCTATAATAAAATGATTTAAATGTTTTTTTTTAAATTAGATAAAAATTATTATAATAAAAATATCTCATCATAACATCAATATAAACGTACATATACACTGTTTGAAATAATTATTAAATAAGAGAATAAATTAAAAGGATGAGAGAAAGAAAAGGATGAAAAAAATTATATCTGGAAATTTGGTGGGAAGGAAGAAGAACGTGCCAACGATTTTTGAATAAAAAAATAATCATAAAAAGCAATTTAACTTTACAACTCATTACCACCAATACCATCTGTCATTGAATAAATAAATAAATAAATACACTGTGTATTCTGATCAAATAATCTAAATATATATAAATTAAATTATTTAAACTAAAAAATTCAATACAGTACTGCCACAATTTCAGAAAAATTAGTAAGTGTATGTTTGGGAGTATGGTTGCAGTTATTTTTTAAAGTATTTTTCGTTTAAAAATACATTAAAATTATTATTTTTTATTTTTTAAAATTATTTTTGACATCAACACATCAAAATGATCTAAGAACACCAAATTTTATTAATTTAAACTTAAAAATAAAAATAAAAAATTTCAATTTTTTTCAAAAATATTTTTAAAAACTCCTCCCAAACCCCCTCTTAATTTTATGCAAGAAATAAGATTTTGCTTTAATTCCTTCCCCGCTATTTCATCGATTATTTCATCTTTTAGTATTTCAAAACACGTTAAGTGTTAGTATTTAATAGTGGAGTAATTACCAATAATTATTACACGGTCAAATTTGAGATTAGCTGTAACTATTTTATTTTTTTTGCATTTTTTATGTTAATAAAAAAAACTAAAAAAAAAGATGAATTAATTGTTTATCCTTATAAAACACTATTTATTGGAACAACACTTTGTTATTTAAAAAAAAACAATTTCTCAATCATATTGGAATTGAGTTTAATAAAAATTAAGTTTTATAATTTATTTTTTATATTGTTATTTTGATCTTATAACTTAGATAGGAGGTTTGACATTTTATACGAGTTGAATCAGTCTTTCTATCTTTTTTAATAAAAAAAATTTCAGTTTCATTATTTAATATTCAATTATTGAAAAATGATCTTCATAATTTATTTTATTCTGTATAGGATTATCTCAATCTCATGACATGGATCACAAATTAACCTGAATTGACTTGAGTTATTTTTTAGTTTTTATTTTTAATTTTATCCTTCAATATTAGTTCAATTAGGAATTAACCTTCATAAGGTTTTTTTCAAACTTTCTTTCTATGAGATGATCCTGGTTTTATGACCTAGGTCCCGAGTTTTGTGAGTTAGCCCCACTCATTTGATTGTCTTTTTTATAATATATTTTTTATATATAATTCAATCCTTTAACATTAACTTTATTAGGGTTATCATAATCTCATAACCTGAGTTCCATGTTTGATATGTTAACTCAAATTGATTCAAGTCATTTGTTATGCTTTTTTAATCGAATTGTTTAATATTTTTTAATTAAAGATTAGACTTCATAATTTATTTCAATATCCTTTCTATAAAGCTATAAAGATTTAAATTTTTTACATTCAAAGAATTTTACTTAAATCTTAGCATAACGTGTACTAATGATCTAGTGATAAACTAGAGATGTTGGATTTCATCAATATTTCTTTTACTTACATTACAATCATTATATATATATATATATATGTGTGTGTACTTGATTTTCATTTTTCATATTTGAATTGTATTTTTAATTTTCTTTCACGTGACCATAAAAAAGTAACTATTTCTAGACTTTGAACTTAATGTCTAATAAAGTTAACCCATCACTAATAAACTGGTTTTTATTTTCACAATGAAAATGGGAACAAACACCCATATTAAAAAAACACTTACAAAATTAAACAAAACACTAAAAGATCTAGGCAATTGGCTATTCATTCCAATATACATCTATACACACAATTACAAAGTCAATTTGCAAAATGTGATATTTATATTAGTCACATTTTGTTTTAGTTTGGTTTTTACAAATTGATTTTATTTAAGATTCACTTTAATATTTTATTTTAATTAGCTCAATATAGAGCTCTTATGAAGTTAAAAAAGTACTTCATTAATAGATTGACACTCATTGCAAAAAAACATATTTCAATTATTTTTTTAAAAGGGATTAAGAATAAAAGAATTACAATTAAAATTTTGAAAAAACAAAATGCAATTGTTTTTTGTATCTGAGTTGGCAAATTGAAAACACTTTAATAAAACTAATAAATTCTTGTGAAATATATCTCACCATGATGAATGCAAAACTCTCTAGAATTGAAAAGGAAAATCAAAATAATATAGCTATCATCTAGTAATTAAATAAATCTATAAATTTGAAAGTAGAAACTAGTATTAGAAATTTAGATACTAGGTTTATTATATCTAAGGAAAATCATTGTTATCCTTATTGTATCCTTTCTAATAAAAGGTTACTTGTTGCAACCTAATAACCAAATCCCAAATCCTAAAAGAAAAATAATGAATAAAATAGAACATTATATCGATTTGAGAATTTTAATGTAAAATATTGACATAAATCCTTGAAAATAGTTTTTTCAATTTAGAAAATCTAAAAATACTTTTAATGTTACTCCCTAAAAATAGAAGATTTCATTGATTTGAGAATTTTTAACAAAAAATAATTGACAATAATATTGATGTTAATCCTTAAAAATAAAAGATTTCATCTATTTTTAAGAAAAGAATTGATACTTTCTTGATGCAATTGCTCGAAATATTGTATATATCTTAAGGAATTTTTAACAATGTTTCATTAAATAAACCCAACAATAATGAATATGATCATCAATAAATGAAATAAAATATCAAGATCCTATTTTATGTTAATAGAAAAAGGTCTCCACACATCAAAAATAAATCAAATCAAATGTAGAAGAGGAAATAGAAATACTTTGATTAAAAGGTAAATTGAAAAATCTTGCTAGTTTACATCCACTACAATCAGAAATATCACAAGTCTGTAAATTCTCTAAGGCTCTTGAGGATGCCTAAAATCTCAAACGAGAAGATGAAACATGCCTGATATGAGAATTCTATAAATAAAAACTAGAAGAGAAAAGACACAACCTGAGAGAAGACAAATTAACACTAGTAGTAACAACAACAACAACAATAGCTAACATTTTCAACTCATCCAAAAAATATAATTGTTTCTCTATACGGCTTGTCCCATCTACTTCTAAGACTACAGATCCTATACACAACAAAAAAAAGAGAAAAAATATGACTAATTAATCACCAGAATCACATATTTAACTAATAAAAGCAAGATTCAATGTGAAGTTCAAAAAGTGATAGACATTAAAAAGACACACATGAGGTATGATAATATAATCAACATCTCCTAAGGGTATAAGAGTGTCATTAGCAGTCATAACATGAATAGAGAATGAAAGAGACATAAACACAAAAGATGAAGATTTTAGAGACATGATGCAAAACATCAGAATCTAAGACCCATTTAGAATGTGACACACTTGAAGAACTATGAGGCAACTAACCAACAAAAAGAAGAAAATATAGTTTGTGGTTTAACTAGAGTACTATGACATATTAAAGAAACAGTCATCGTATTATTATGATGTGGTGGTTTGTGACCCTAAAATGGTCTATGGGCATTAGATTGTGACTGACTGTTAGGTTTCCAGAATTGATTCTATTGTCTCAAGTTTCCAGTGACCCTTCTACTTAAAAAACTGCAATTATCGAAGGCAACCCTATTGCAAAGGTTATTCTGATTATTGAAAAATGGTCTGGAAAGTGTTGTTAGCATCAAAGGATTATAAATAATTCTTTTTTTTTAAAGAGGAATGAAGAAGTATTTCTTCAGCCAATAACTCGCTAAGAATTGAATCAACGAAAGAAAATGGTGAACAATGCAAAACTGAAACTATAAATCCTTCAAAATCACTTCAAAGTTCCATTAAAAATTGTTTCAATTGTTGTTGCTCTCTACTGTAATATAGAAACCATATGCCTTTAATTATGTTGGTTCTGTAAGAGCTATTTGATCCCAAAGATCTGTTATGACAAAATAAAACTCTTGAATACTCATATTCTCATGGTGAAAAGGTCGTATATGATTATCCAATTGATATTGGTTTGTAAATTTTGATTGAGTAATAACCTTTGCAAATGACCCAAAATTTATTTTGTTGTCTCATACCTTGTTAAGAATCTTAACATACATAACAATTCCTAGCAATACAAGTACAACATGAAAGCAAGCCAAAAGTTATTCTAGTCCATGACCTCACTAAGCATAGCTTAGCAATAGCCAAAGCAACCACTACTAAAAGAAAGCCAAAGTATGCCATGCTATTCTATTCCTGCTATTCTAGTCCATAAGCTTGGCTTGAGTGTATTCCATACAAGTTTTAACCACACAAAAGTCATTTGGACCATTATACATAGACATGCACTTCCTACCATGGTTGTCAATTTTATTTCGTTTCGGACGAAACATTTCGTATTAGTTAAAAAAATGAGATAAAACGATGTTATTTTTATATCGGTTTAAATTCTAGCCCATTCAGGATTTTTCAGCCAAATACCGGCTGAAACGTTCCAGAATCATTTCAGTCATTCTGTTTCGGCCAAATAATGTTTTTTTTTAATAATAAATAATTTTACAACATCAATCATATCTTTTCATCCGAGTGTTAGATTGAGATGAAATTTTACGAGTCTCTTGATATATTTATATATATTATGTTAAAATTTTATAGCAATCAGAGAATGTAATGACCTTGCAAGATCGATGATGACATTCTCGTAATATTATACATGTTTATAATTTTGTTCAGAAAAATCATTTTATTGTGTTTTTTTTAGATTAAATTGCACAATTCTAAATAATTTTATTTTTGGAGTTAGAACTATTTTTTTTTGAATTAATATATAATATTTTTATTGAACTAAATTGCACAAAAGTCACCTGGACCATTATACCTAGACATGCACTTCCTCTAACTTATATTTCTCTTCTTCTTCTTCTGCTTGATTCTATTATTCTTTATATTAAAACTTAAATATTAAAGTGTTCCATAATCCTATATACGACTGACGGATTTTACATTTTCCAGAAACAACTCAAGACACCATGCTAGACAAAGCTTAATAATATTCACCAGATCAGAACACAGTCATGAAAAAATCAATTTCTATGGCAAAAAAACGGCCCCAGTTAATATAAACAGGAGATTAGAGAGGGGGGCTCACAAATGCCGAAAGATCCATCGAGTTCTCTTTGCTTCGAAAACAAACGATCGAATGTTTTTTGAAATTTAAAATGGAAATGAATCTGTTTTTTTTTCCACCAGTCAGTTCATAAAAGAGAGGGGCCAGCTTTAGATGATTTATTAATATATTAGAGGAACTGTAAAGCACTTGATAAAAGCGAGGTTGCTTGCAGAACAATCAACACAAAAGCTTTAGTCTGTGAAGCACTGTGAGAAAACCCTAAAAGGACATGGTGCCGTTGATCAAAAGTGATGAAGAGAAAGGATGGAAGGATGCGGCAATGTGAGAAAACCCTAAAAGGAGATGGTGCCGTTGATCAAAAGTGATGAAGAAAAAGGATGGAAGGATGCGGGAATGAGTGCAAAACCCTAAAACGTGGATGCATCGAGTTCGAATCTACAGGCTATAATTTTCTTTTTCTTTTTCCTTTTCTTTTATTTTCATCAATCCATGCCGATTAGGCGATCAGATTTCAAATGATCAAGCCACCCAGTTTAGCTGGCACACACCCTTTCTCACGCAGACATGATCCATGCATGATGGATGAAGAGATATTTATATATGTTTCTCATGGGAGTAAATCACAAATCTTTGGAAAATATTTTTTGTGATTTTAAATAAACGAGTAAAATCTTGGTTATCTTAATTTTTAAAAAATATATACGTTTTAACTCGAACTCAAGACTTCCTATGTAGATTGTAAACTCTCTATCGACACCATATAGACGTTAAGTTTTGAAATTGCTGTAATATAAATTGCATTTCAACCGAGATGAACATATGATTGAAACGCAACTTGTTTCTGCTTCAAACTCCAGACAGGAAAGTGCCAATAATTTGATATATAACGTTCAAATTCTGCCCAGCATGGAGATTATCATCTCGGGACATCATGAAATGTCCTAAGCAGAAATTGATAAAACATTTCATACTCGATGTGGTTCAAGCTTTCAAAGGGCCATTCAAGATGAGTTCATGCACCTGGAAATCATGAAAAATAAAGATAGCAATTCAAATGGCTAAAGAATTATAGGATCAAAAGGTGCACTTGATTTGATTGGGACATGACATGTGGACGTATACTCAAATCATCACTATATATATATAATAGCAGCATGTGTTGCAATAAAACTTGTAGAAGACGATGACTAGATTGATAATCAAACTTTCGATAAGAACATAAATTGGATAATTATCATATATAAAAAAATAGTGAAAATAAAAACTTGTCTTTTTAGGAGGTTTTTAAAGTCTTAAATATATCTAAGACCACACCTCATTTGGAAAATAAAAATAACATGAAAACAAACATAAAATATAAAAATAACAATAAAAATCACAAAATAATCAAAACCAAGGCCTTAAAAATGAAATTTTTTAAATCTAAAAATTAATATTTACTTGATAGAAAACAACCTCCGAAAACTCCTGTGAAAACTCAAGCACAATACAACGGTCTTAAAAAAATATGGTTGTTTTGATCCATCATTTTAGTTTAGAGCGACCAAACCTTCTTTTAAACCTAGAATCATAACATTGGTTTATAAATACATCTATTAGATTAATAACTTATCAAAAAGTAATTTTTTTTTAATATTATAAATTAACTTTTGACCTAGCCCATAATTGAGTGGTGGTAAGTTGATTATCAATTACAATAGTAGTTCTCCTTTTTCTTTTTCTACTGTAACTATTTTTTTTTGGGGGTGCGTCATAATATTTAATTTTTTAGTTCTAACATATATTAGTTGCATCCATGCCTTCTTTTTTTTCACTTTCAAGAAAAACTTTTGGCCCAACCCTATCAACTGAAACACCACAACTTCATGTTTAAATTTTATAATAAATTAAGGGATAAAATTTGACATGGGCGAAACAGTATAAGGTGTTTTTTTAGGTGTTTACTATTTTAAAAATACACATTTTTCAAGATTTTTTCTATTAATTTCTATTTTGGTCCTTATAGTTATATATATATATATACACACACACACACATTTTTCGAGAAAGAAAAGTATTTTTTGTTTAATGGTGTGTCTTTGATCAATTTAGGAGTGTTCATTGATGATATGAGTGTTTTTTTGTTTTTTGTATTTCTAGATTAAAATTGGATGAAAGTAATTTTTTTTGTTGAAAAACTTGTTATATTTTTTTTATACGAAGAAACTCTATTTTTCAGAAAATATATTTTATAGCCCCAAGTAAACGAGTAAAACTCGATCATATCAGGTTCTTATTACAAATATACACCCTAACTCGAATTTACAAACTAATATACAGACCACAAACATTATGAAATCACAAACATTTCTTGAGAATAAAAACTCATTATCTCTCCAATAGTTAAAACCTAAAAGTATAAACAATGCCTTGTTTTTTTCTATAATAACAAGACAGGGGCAACATGGCCTGTTATGCATAGGTTAGGTGTGTTGGCCCAAGCCATACATAGGCATGTTTGAGCTTTTATTTATTTATAAATTTTAATCCAAATCCATTAAAATAGATTAATTAAGAACTATTTGCGGTTTTTATTATTATTATTATTATTATTATTATTATTATTATTATTATATATATATAAGTTTTTGAAGTCAAATGAGAGTTTTAGTAGATTATTTGTGCTTTAGCTAGCTTAATCGATTGAATTATTTAAAATCATCTTCATCCCATTTTAATTTAAAATTCAAACAAGTAAAACCCAATAAAACAAATCTTTAGTTCTTAGAACATCAATTGTTCTTGTAAATATTTTTTGCATCATAGATTAATTTTTTTTTTGGCATGCAATAAAATAATGGTATGCAGTTTCCTCAAGTCTTTTTATTTAATCTTGTTTATCCTCATTTATTTTACTATTTCTCGTAGTTATTTTTAATATCTATATATCTTTTTTACATTTAATTTCCTTTTATCCAACCAGCAGAGGAAGCAAACACTGCAACTTGCTTATAGTTTATGCATGCACATGAAACTCCGTGAGGGCAAGTGAAGAAGACATCGAAGTCCAATATAAATATTAATACAAATACTTTTTAATATATATTTTTTTCAATTTTCAATATTAAATCTAATTACACGTCACATCAATAGATCACAAGCATGATTCACGCAAGTATTTAAAAAAAAATGATATTTTTTTTATATTTTTATTGTTTATTTTAAAATAATTGTTTTTTCATGGTGTTTGATTATTTTCATGTAATGATATCAAAAATAATTTTTTAAAAAAATAAAAAAATATCATTTTAATACATTTCTGAATGAAAAATATTTAAAAAAATACAACTACAACCACACTTCTAAATAAACACTAAATGAAAATGATGCTTCTAATATAAAATAGCTTATGTATTATTTTGATGTAACTCTTTCAAAAAAAATATTTTCTATTATGCTTTCAAATATCTCCTTACAAAATTAAACTCAAATCAATTTATTCATGATAAGGGTAGAATTTATTCATAATAAAATATTCAAATAAAATCTAAGTCCAATATATAATTAAAATAATCAAATCAAAATAAAAATTGATCTGAATAAAGTTTTGGGTTAAATATTCAAATATAGTTTTTTAAAATAAAATAAAATAAAATAAAATAGAGGATATAGTAATGAGGTGTCATTGGTGACAGGTAACCAACCAATAGCTGTCAGAGGCAAATCATGGGGACTGGCAAAGCTTAAGAATCTTACTGAAGGATCGAGCTGGAATTAATACATTTTCGTCTACTTTAATGATCCACCACTTTCCTGTACGTTCTTGTCCCAACCGACAATAACGTCTTTTTTCCTTTTCAATAACGTTTCAAATTGATTTTCACATGCAGTTACTATTTAACCCTGCATTTAAAAAATGTTTTTTTTTGTTTTAAATCTTTTTTTTAATATATTGATATAAAAAATAATTAGCTGATATTCAGCATTTAATCCTAACTGGACTTCTTTTCCGACCCCAACACTAATTATAATTGATCCATACAACTACGCTAGTTATTGATTGGGCCGACCCACTAGTATGTAATTTAACTAACATATGACTAAATACTTAACCAAACTGGACTAGGCCCGTTGACTGTAACCAGCCCAATTAGTACTACAATTCACCCGGACATACTTAACCAAACTACCATATCAACTTAGTTGCATCCGAACCCCCCATTAGCCGTGCTTGAAGCGACTGGAAGCTGCTTTAACTAAGTGGCACGTGACAGGTTGATGAATGGAGTACGGTGGGGTGAGTATTTTCAGTTCAGTTCAGTTCAGTTTTTATCAAAAAATAATAATCAAATCAAACCAAATCTAATAAAAATTTACTATTTTTTGTTGGGTTTGGTTCATTTCGGTTTTTATAATTAAAAAATTGAAAAAACCGATTTTTTTTTTAATTTTCATGAGGGCCATCTGATTGGTTTTTTAATTGAACACAAGATAGCTTTTATACCAGGATATATAATCCTAATTAAATATTCAAATTCTGAATTTTAAAGAAAGTATATCTTTTGTCTTAAATCTTTACCAGTAGCGTTAAAATGAAAATTTTCAATTCATAATAACAATAAATAATTTAGTTTTAGTAACCATTAATGACCATTTAAGTGATATTTTCTTGAAGTTCATGGAGTTCTTTTTTTTTAATCACCAGTAATTACCTTGGTTCGCTGCCCCGTGTAGGGGGTATTTGGGAGAGCTTTTTTAAAGTGCTTTTGAAAAAAAAAATTATTTTTTATTTTAAATTAATTTTTTTTGGTTTTTTAAAATAATTTTGGTGTGCTGATGTCAAAAATAATTTTTAAAAAATAAAAAAACATCATTTTAATGTCTTTGTAAACGAAAAGCATTTTCAAAAGCAACTGTAACCACACTCTCAAATAATCATTTAATATGCAACTGGAATAGTTTTCCGTACTCTTGATTGAAAAGGGTGTCGTTTTGATATTTCAATTTTTTTTTATTGTTATTTAAAAACTGAAAATTGTTTAATCAGCTATTAGTCTTCAATTTCCTGTTCAGATTGCTAACAAAACAGGTATGTAACTTGCTATGAGTTTTCTATTAAAAAATAATATAAATTATATTTTAAAGTTTCATCTAACAATTTAAAGTTTTAGGTGAGATGATTCTTTAACATGATATTAGCGTCTTATTGACCCAGCGGTCACGAATTCGAATCTATAAAAATTCAAGCACAAGGTCAGAGTGAGTATGTGTATAAGTTTCAAGCCCAAAGAACTTTCACTTGAGAAAAGTGTATTTGAAAATAATATAAATCATATTCTGAAATCTCATCTAACAGTTTAAATTTTTTAAATAAAATAGTTCGTTAACATTTTCAACTGCAGTGATTAGGGTAAACAATGGACGCAAGGTGTTCGGCAAAATGCATGTTCAAAATTTGATACTTAAATTGCGGGCAGGACTCGTTGTTGTTTGTGGATATCTAGATGGGGGCTTATGATCAAATGCCAGCAAAACAATCATGGATCCATCATTTACTGAGTCATAGATTTTTCAAAGATTAGATTTGAAATTGGATAATGAATTCTATTAAAGCTCTATTATTGATTTTGGAAATTGGAAAAATCTCAGAAACTAATCTTCAAATCTATTGATTGAATTTATTTTCTTTTTGATATGGATAGGTGTTATGACTCAAGGGAGAAAAGAGGGGGACTAGCGGTCAATGGAGGATTATTGGGCAGAAAAAATTGATTATTATTTTTAATGTGAAGACATTGATCATGTGGGGCAATATTACAATTTAAATTTAAAAATTATCTTTAATGATAACCATTAGTAATAATTAATATATCTGATTTTCATTAAATCCCACAATAATTATAATGTATTACTATAATTGTTATAATTAATTACTATAACCATTCTGTATTTAGATTGTATTAATGGGTTATCATTAATTCATCACTTTTAATTGTTTTAGATATAATTGGTAATTAACATTTAAGTAAAGTATGTATATACAAGGCAGGTACAATTCAAATGGTATATAGATTTTGAATAACAAAAATAGAAGCACTTATCTATTTTACATTATTCTCCCACATACTTTTTTGTTCTCTCAAGTTCTACTATATTTATCTTTTATTCTACTTTTATATATATATATATATATATATATATATATATATATATATATATATATATATATATATATATATCATCATCATCATCATCATCATCATCATCATCAAACTCCTTATCAAACATTTTGATTGTTAGGGTATGATCACGGAGATATTTTTTCTCCTCTGGTATGATGCTTTTTTCTTCTCTCGTACTTATGAATTCATATATACAGAAAATGAAGTTTTGAAATAAAAACAAATAATTTCCAAAATGAAACAAAAAGTGACAAAATCTTCTTTAAAAAACCAGAAAGAAGAACAGAACACTGTTGTGAGAGGAGGAGGACGCATTGTTAAATCAATAAATCTTTTAGATTACTTTAAATTTAATATTTAAAGTATCTGCAAGCCGCCGCCGTGACTGTCCCGGCACAGGAGAAGCCGCTGACATAAAATGAAAAACGTTGACCAAACCAGTTTCGACCAACCAGAAATATCTCAGTCGACGAAAAGGACTTGATCGACGTCTTCTTTTGATATATATATATATATATATATATATATATATATATATATATCAACCATCTTGCGTCTATCTGATGTGCCCACCATGGTGCTTTTAATCCTAGTGGTTGTTGCGGCCAAGTATATGGACAAGGATCTCCGACTCCTCCTCCCATATCTCCTTCCTCCGGCGGTGCTCTTCATATCTCTTTATCTTGTCTTTTCAGCATACAGAAGAAAACCCTCTACTGCGAAGCTTCCACCGGGAAAAACAGGATGGCCGATCATCGGAGAAACATGGGACTTTGTGAGAGCCGGCAGGAGTGGAACGCCTGAGAAATTCGTAAACGATAGAATGGGTAAATACTCGACGGATGTGTTTCGGACATCCCTTCTCGGAGATAATTTGGCTATGTTCTGTGGTGCTACGGGCAACAAGTTTTTATTCTCGAGCGAAAACAAATATGTCATCACCTGGTGGCCTCGCCCGATACAGAGAATACTGTCTTTTCCTGAGGAAATTGTTAGCTCTTCCAAAGATGATAGCACCATATTGCGCAGATTTCTTCCCGAAATTCTCAGGCCTGAAGCTCTGAAACATTACATTCCTGTTATGGATTCAATGGCGAAAGACCATCTGGAGGCAGACTGGTCCCCAAACAAACAGGTAAGGGTGCTGCCATTGTCCAAAAAATACACTTTTGCTCTGGCTTGTAGATTGTTTATGAACATCAAGGATCCTGCTCATGTGAGTAGACTTGAAAAGCACTTCACTCTTGTCAGTGATGGCCTCGTGTCGGTGCCTGTAAATTTTCCCGGCACAACCTATCACCGGGCGGTCAAAGGGGGCAAAATCATTCGCGAGGAGCTTCTGGCCATCATGATGCAGAGGAAAACGGAGCTGGCATCGGAGAATTATAAAGAAGGTGCAGAAGGAACTGATCTGTTGACCCGGATGCTCCTTGCATCGGATGAAAATGGGCAACCTTTAAATGAAAGGGATATTGCTTATAAAGTTTTGGGTTTACTCGTGGCCGGCCATGATACAACCAGCAGTGCAATCACGATGGTCATTTACTATCTTGCAGAGTATCCCCATATCTATCAGAGGGTTTTGGAAGGTAAGTATCCTTAATTAGCCTTATAATTTCACCATATCATTACCTGTGTGTTTAATTAGCCATATAATTTCCCCTTGAAATTTTTATAAGTTCACATTATCTTGTGCTTTATTTTCATCAAATAGAATAGGATGGTGAGATTCGACTGTAGGTCAAGAAGACTGATACAATATTAAGAAACTATCTTACCTAAAAGTTTAAGCTGATAGATGAGATCACAAAATATAATTTATATTATTCTATATCAAATTCACAGGTGAAGATATCTCTTTGCATACCATCAAAGAGTGATTTTTAAACATTATAAAATACATAACGGATTTGTAAGATATAAGAAGCTTGACATTATTAAAGAGTTAGCAATGATGGTCAATTAGTGCGAATTTTGAAACTTCAAAGGTTTCGACTTCAAATTATGAAATTGCCTTGGAAGTTTAGTAAATTGAATTCAATATGGTTTTTGATTAACAGAGCAGAAGGAGATTGCAATGTCAAAAGCTCCCGGAGAGTTATTGAATTGGGAAGATGTTCAAAAGATGAATTATTCTTGGAGTGTGGCTTGTGAGGTATTGAGGGTCTCGCCACCTGTTTCAGGAACATTTAGAGAGGTTATAGCAGACATCTCTTTTGCAGGTTTTAGCATTCCAAAAGGATGGAAGGTATGTTCATCATTGACAAGTTGTTAAAATGTAATTTTACGAATATATATATATATATATATATAATAAACAGAAATAACCTTCAAATTTTGAATGTAATGATGGATATGAACTTATCTGCAGGCATATTGGAGTGTATACTCAACACACAAGAATCCCAAATATTTTCCAGATCCTGAGAGGTTTGATCCCTCAAGATTTGAGGGGAAAGGCCCAGCACCATACACATTTGTACCTTTTGGTGGAGGACCTTTTATGTGTGCAGGAAAAGAATATGCTCGGTTGGAGATTCTTGTATTTCTGCACAATCTGGTGAACAGATTCAAATGGGAGAAAGTGATTCCAAACGAAAAGATCATGTACACCTCATTTGCCATGCCAGTAAAAGGCCTTCCAGTTCTTCTCCAGCCTCTCCAGAATTGAATAGCCTGCGTCCAGTTTGCAGGATCAGTAAATCCTTTTTTTCTGCTAAAAATATATTGAATTAATTTTTCAATGCTTGAGGGAGCCAACTGATATGAAAGGGTTGGAATTTCCCAACTTCGTTTTCATGTATTATGTTTGCATTTCATTGTTGAAGATAGCTATTTCATTAGTTTTGAGATTTTGGAAATTGGGATATTGCATTGGAAGTTTCTTCTCCCACTTGAAATTAATAAATAGCAGTAAAATCTTAATCTCTGTAAAATTTTCGCATAACAATTGATTAAAATATTTACATAAACAGGAACAACAACTGTGAAGAAATTTGTCCAAACAAATTTGGTTCTTGGACTGATATCATATGTAAATTCACGTGTTCCAGTTTCTAAGATGGACAGAAGTGAAGAAAAGACAAACTTCCCTTTCTAATTACTACAATGTGTTCTTCCTGGAGAAGTTGATACTATCAACTGACAGGATTACATTCAATGCCTGGCATGCAGCCAAATATTGTTCACCATCAGTTCACAGCAAAATGAGATTATGGGAACATGCCAAATTAATTGCTAAAAGGGTTACATCAGATTCAACTAAAAATTAATTCAGCTCACGAATCCTCATCAGAAAGATCTGATAACAGCGAGGAAGGTATGGAGAAAATGATGAAACAGAGACTGAAACACATGGAATGAAGAGACTAGCATAGTAGTAGTTAACAACAAAAATTGCAAGAAATTAATATACTGAACAGACTATAAAGCCAGTCTGCCACGCCTTTCTGGAACTTTCCCATTTTCACAAAGTTAAATCATTCATAAAAATAGAACATGGATAGTAATAATTCATATGTGGAGAAGAGTATGAAAACTTATTTGAAATTTCAGTTGTTGGTTTCTTTTTTGAGCCTCGAGGAACAGATTCTTTCTGAGAAAATTTAGATCTGCCAAGGCCCATAGCTCAAAACAGTTAACTACAAATAGAAAACTTCTGGTATTTACCCTGTATAGTACTTGTGCAATTCATTTTTTGGTTTTCTGCAGACTGTATACAAGAAGAGATGAAAATCAGAAGCACAAAGAAGGAAACAAAGGCATGAGAAGAATTAAAGAACAGCAGGGAATTATCGAATCATTTTCTCATATCCTATACAAACACATAATATCAGGAAAATAGTTATCTATTGCATAAAAATGAAATAACCGTGCTCCTCATATGTTTTAAGACATGGAAAGTGCAAGTATTTCTAACAAAATTAAGGTCATGCATGCTATAAAGGACGTATTGAGTAGTTTTGTGAGCTTTCTTTTTGGATTCGAGAAAACTTCATTCCTTGGAAAACACATTTTGTGGACTTAGGTGAACGAGTAAAATCCCGGTTGTTTCAGGCTCTTACAAGAAGTGCTCGTCCTGACTCGAACTCGAAATCCGCCGTGCAGATCTCAAGCTCTTTCTTGTGAGCTGTGGGCACAGAATCAATGAAAAACAATCCACAATAGGGCTAGTAGAAACCCACAAAGGAGCACTCAAATTGAAACTCTTGTCCAAGTGACCGAGGTTCTCTAAGAATTTGAACGCATTGTGCTGTATTTCATGTGGTGAATTATAAACATGAGCAAAGACATATAATTCAAGAAAAAATAGAAGCTTCCTCCATGTTATCTAATAATCTCTTTAAAGACCAATAAGTAATAAGGAACAGGGATTACATGAAGGTCTAACTGATCTTTTGGAGCTTCCCTGAGATGAAATCTTCACGTTCTTGATGATTGATCAGAGCAAAATTTTGAAGGACAAGATTCCCCGGTTGGAAACCTTGTAGCTTCAACTTTTAGACCAGGTGAAACTATAAGAGATTCAGAAGATTGCAATTCACGTTTCCATAACAGCAGCAACCTGTCCAAAATCCAAAAAATCATCCTTAGTGATTGCAAGAATCCAAAGTGGGTCTCCAAGGGGCGTGACGTGATGACAAAATGATCGAGATCTACATAGCAGGTCTCGAGTTCGATTCAAGGCGTTGCACTTCTTGTAAGAGTCTGAGACAACCAGGATTTTACTCGCTCACTTGATCCATAAAATGCATTTTCTGACAGGTGAGATTTTATCGAGTCCAAAATAAAAAAATCCAAAGTTCATGTAGAACAATAAACTTACAGCTGCATCTTTAGCTTCCATCGCAACTAGTTCCACACCTCTGTTCTTCTTTACCTTTTTTATGACAACATCCCCAACCTCACCAAACGAAGAGAACAAATCACCCAACCTCTCTGCACTATAATCCTGACCGCTCACTTTGTTTGCAAGAAACCCTAAATATTTTCTCCCTTCGTCGCTGATAACACTCTCCTTTGTCCCTCACTGCGCAACCATAGCTGTTATTTTCACTATTTCTTGATGAAACGACCTAGTAATATTCACCTCTTCTGTCTTTCTTTGTATTTCAGCAGGATCCAAAGCAAATGTAGTGAGGTTTTGAATTCAAGTCAGGATATGTATCAACTTGAAAATAGTCAGGGATTTACACTATAATATAAAAATGTTTTCAGAATATTGATGAACATTTTTTTAATATCATCATGATTATTATTTTTTATTTAATTCAACTTATTTGTTGTGATTGCTTGTTTTTATTACCATATATTGAATAAAATAAACTTATAAAATCCAATTGAATCTTGAACCTAAGCCACAGACTTTTCTTACTTTCAGAAATCACAAAAATATGTTAATTTTTTATTTAGACCAAATTAAAGAACTTGGACGTTGAAGCAAATATCACACTCCAAGACCGCAGCTGGCAAATTCATGTCTTTTATATGATTAGTATTTTCCTTTGGAGTGGGATTAAAATTGATTTTTCAAAATATTTTTTATTTAGAAAAGTATTAGAATAATATTTTTTTTATTTTTTAAAAATTATTTTTAATATCAACGTATCAAAATATTTATAAAAATATCAAAAATACTTCATTTAAAATAAAAATTTACCAAACAGAGCTTGGCAATGAAGTAAATGTAGAGCAAGAATTACGCTGTAGTTTCACGTTAACATTCCAAAATATATTACATTTGAAGCGTAGAACAAAGAATAAACTAAAAACATCTTAGGCTGCTGCTACGCAGTTGCAGGTGGTGAACTGGGTTCAAGATCAACAATTACAATCATGATAAGAGAACATTCTATTCATAGTTTATACAGTGCCTCCCCTATTATAAATGTAAGATTTTGCAAAATATACATAAAAAAACAACTGTACCGCACTCAACCCAGCTAGCAGCCAATAGAAGTAATCAAGATGAGCCCGGTTCAGATTATTCGCAAACCAGCTATATCGGCCATCCCCACCAGTTGCTTTCTCAATGATAAAGATAAGAAAGCTGCTTAGAAAGCTTCCAACACCAAAGATACTGAGGTAGAGTGAAAGACCAACACTCCTCAAGTCACTGGGGACCTGATCATAGAAAAACTCTTGCAGGCCAACCATGGTGAACGCTTCAGCAACTCCAAACAAGACATATTGAGGAATTAACCACCAAACACTCATTGGGATCGTCACATTTGGCAGATCAACTAGTCCATGTTCTTTGGCAGTTTTGAGCCTCTTCATCTCGACGAGAGCAGCAACAATCATAGCCACGACAGATAAAAACATACCACTTCCAATTCTCTGAAGCATTGTAATGCCAGAGGGTTTGCTGGTTAAAGCTCTTGCTATAGGAACAAGGACACGGTCATAGATTGGAATGAAGAGTACAATGGAGAGGCTGATAAAGGATTGAAGAGAAGCCGCTGGCAAGTCCAAACTGGGTGAAATCGATCTATCCATAGTAACTCCTTGCTTAGTAAAGAAAGTTGAGGTCTGTGCAAACACTATAGCAAATACCAAGCACGTAGTCCATATCGGAACAAGCCTAAGTACTGCCTTTGCTTCTTCAACATCACTGAGGCTGCATACCTTCCCATCTTTCTTTAAGCCATTTGGTGCAAGCAGGGCTTTGTTGAGGAACCTGTTACATTAGAAGATCCAAGTTGCTATCTCATAGGTGCTATGTAAAGTAAAGTAATTCAGACTTTTACGTAAATTTCATCACTCCAAGTTCTGATGCTAGAAAAAACAGATGACATCCTGTCAGTAAGACATCATAGAGTCGCACAAGTCATTTCACATGGTGAGATATAGGAGTTCCCTCAATTTTTTGTTCTCTAAACTATACGGCTAGGAATCGACAAGCACTTGAAGTCGATAAAGCATCTTGAAGCCATAGCAAACGGTGGTTGTTGCCAACCCCACAAACAACAATTCAAATGCTTGAAGATTGTGCTCTCACAGTGCCTTATAACTAAGATCTTCAACCAACTGGCAAGAACAGAAAACAACCTTTGTTGAATGCCTATAGAAACATAAACCAGATGCATTTCGGAAGTGAAGTAAATCATGTTACAGAATGAAACTACATTTATTATGCATAACAAAATAATTAGACAGCCTAATAAATTATGGCTGAATATATCTTAAGGATCTCCCCACTGACTAATTTAGCTTTTGGGCTTGCATGTTTTAACATGGTAAATTCTGTTCAAAGACTTCATGCCTCAGCCCCATCAATTATGCTGGTTGTGGATCCATTTATCTCAGTTTCAATTGACTTCTTTAATTATAACATTTAGCGTTTTTGGGTTTGCATGCAAGGAAACAATGTTCAAGGCCTTTCCACCTACTAACCAGTACTTTTGGGTTGGGTGATTCAAAAATTGAAAACTATAAAGAATCTAGTAGTTTTCTACATGAATTCTAAAGTGAATCACAGATCTTAAAACTATGTTCAGACAAGATATTAAGTACTTTGTGAATCCAAAATGGTTTAAAAAAAAACCCCTAAAAAAAGTCTTTTGAAGCGTCCTTAAAAGTCTCCAGACTATTTTGATGCATTCGTATTTACTTTTAAATCGTTAAAAAGGGCAGATAGCTGTCTCTTACTTGTACTGCTCAGAACTTTGGGTGCGGTAGGGTTCCACGGGTTTCTTCCTCAAATGCTATTGCAGATGGGGTGGCTCTCCAATTCCTAATCGAAGACACAAAAACCCAACCAATCCTCATAAACCCGCTTTCCTCATCCCCTTTTATACTATATCGATAGGTCTTAGTGCCAAGCAAGAAGATGATAAGTGCAAATACCATCACAACACAAGGGATTCCAAATCCAAGACCCCAGTTAAGATTGTCTTGGATGTAGTTTAATACCAGCAATGTTACTACTGTTCCGGCACACATACAACAATACCACCAATTGAAGAATGAGCTTTTCGCTTTGGATTCCTGAGGGTCCTGTCCATCAAACTGATCCGCTCCAAAAGCCTGAACACAAGGTTTGTGCCCACTTTGGCCAATCGCTACCAAATAGAGAGCAAAGAAGAACAAAATCAGTTTAAATGGAACCGTAGAACATGGCAAATCAGTGCTTCGACAGCCAGTAGCAGCAGCGTCGGAAGGAAGTAGAGCTGACAGAGTCAACAAGCCAAGTCCCTTTTAGAAAGGAGAAATAAACTTTATTAAACAAAAACACCTTGTAATTGCAAGTCCAGAAACTGAGCATAATACGTTTCGAAAAGACACATCAACAAGGAGCAAAACCATGGTTAAGTATCACAAATTATTACCATTAGCTAGAGTCTTAAGCACATTAGCTAGTTAAAGCTGTCTGAAAGTCTACGGTCTTGATTCATACAATATTAGAGAGAGAGGCGGGATGTTTTACCAAAATGTAAATAAGCGAAGCGACAATGATGGTTCTGTATCTGCCAAGAAAAGAATCAGCAATAAATGCACCTAACAAGGGAAGCAACGACGCCGTTCCCGACCACACATTAATGTTCTCCGCCGCAGTAGCCGTTGACTGGCCCAACGGACCGGTCAGAAACGTTATTAAGTTGGAAGAGATTCCATAATACGCAAATCTCTCTGCAACTTCCACACCTTCACTTCCATAAAACAGAATTATAAATACTAGAAACCCAATAAAAATGAGAAATGTTTAAAATTTCTTAAATAATTACCTATGATAAAAGATGCGGATCTCCATCCACCAGAGCTGGATCTGTAAACGGGTCGGCCTTTACAGTCGACAGAGCCATCAACGATGTCGTATGAGAGGAGTGGAGTTTGGTTAGAGGAGGACATTTCCTTCTCTCTCTGGTGTTTGTTCAACTGTAGTTAGCAGAAATTGTAATTATTGCCCTTTCTCTCCGATTGAGTGGTCCTCAAAGTCTTGCATTTCTATGGTCATCATTTTATTTTTTGGTTTTGTATTTTTTATTTTATTACTCAATATATTTATTAATTTTGAATTTAACTTCATAAATTGTTTTAATTTTTTTTCTATAAAATTATTATAATCTCAAATAATCATCATGGTGTTTAATTAATACTTAATCATGTGATATTCTTGTTATCATATCATTAGATAAAACATAGTTTTAAAAAATAAAATTATTAAACCCAGTGGAGTTTATAATTCAAGTCAAGGGTGTTGTAGGTTAAATCATGAAAGTTTGATTCATCTAATATATTATTACTAGCAACATAACCCGCGGTGCCGCG
>CM054992.1:3221187-3245440 GCA_029030765.1 Salix suchowensis | reverse complement strand
TATTCATGTGTATATGATATTATGTAATTAGACTATTAATGATTAATTTATAATATGTACTGATTTAATCGTTATCGTCGAGTACACAAAAGGGTTTGTTGCGTAAGCATCGGTTACATTTTTTGGAGTGTATGTAGCGCGCAACAAAGTAGCACAAAAGAGTGTTAATTCTACAACTTATATACTATTGCAAAATGTAGGGATGTTGATGTCAAGCACGATGCGAAAATCCCTTCACAAAATGTGAAATCTTTTCTTCTTGCTAATCTTCCTGCGTTATTTGAAAAAAAAGTTGCAATGAATGTAATGAAATTAAATATAAGAAACAATAATTGCTAAAGGGTAAATAGTATGAAAGAAGTGGTGTTTAAAGTAACCTCTGATGAGGGAGATAGGTTGATCCTTTTTTTTTTAGTTGTCGGCTCATCGTCTTCATCGGAAATGATTGCTTTCTGCTTGAGACGACTGTAGAATAGCAAAAAAGATGTCAGCAACTGAATGGGATGAAATTGTTTTGCAACGATTAAGAGTATGAAATTTGAATATATAAAGCTATTTTAAATAAAAGAAAACTCACAGATTTTTTGTTTTGGGATCAGTGAAGTCCAAGGCCTTTTTCGTCTTAGGGTGGTAATTGTCTTCACTAGTATCATCCAAAACAAAGGCTTGTTGATGTTGAGATGGTGGAGTGTTGTCAGGCGGTGTTAATGGAGTAAGTGTTTCTGCTGGAACTATAGATGGCTCTTCAATAATCATTGTTGCAGGAGTGGTTGAGGAACCAATATGAAATTGTTCTTTTTAAGCCGCTGGAGATTGTTGTATGCCTTCATCAAAGACATTTGTAACATAAATGTCGCATCTGTTGAGTACTGATTTATAAGCTCCAAAACGTAGTTGGAAGATTTTCATCTTGTTTAACACTTCAATCATCTGGGGTGGCACAACATAAGGATCAGTAAATTTTTTGTCATAAACCAAATGATGCGCTGAGGTGTTGAAAAAGTTCTCTGCAGTTTTCCCAGATATGAAGAAGCTTGTAACATCTTTCCCATCAGTTACAATGCAGTTAACCTTAAACCTGCATCAATAGATCAATAGTAATTTCTAATTGAGCTAAACTATAATTATATTTCATTAAATGTAAAATAAATTGACATGAATCAACTTAGCATGTGATGATTTTTTTAACCATGGAATTGGTGCAGAGTCGAGAGGTCCATGTTTAAAGCATTTAAGGTTATCTGAGGGTCCAGAGAGTGTTTTGGTGCATTTTGGGCATGTTTTGCACCACTAGCCGTTAAAGAGATCATAATCAGCAATGGATGCTCTGCAAGTGAACCGTATATTCTGCATCGATGAAGGGAAAAGTTAAAATAAAAGTGCAAAACTAATGTTAAAAGAGGATGCATAAGTATTAGGAATAAAACCTTATGTTGATATGGGTCCATGCATAAGATTTCTTTGATTGTCTTTCGGTTTTCATTTATTTGTTGATCCAATGAGACGACAGCATTCGCAGATGGTGGAAGTTTGTGGACATCCAGCGGCATTTGATTGTAACTGAATATAACAAAGGTTGATATAGTTAATAATAAGAATTCCTTGTTTATGAAAAAACCAGAAGCTAAATAATTTGAGAATATTTGAGATTTACTATTGTTTATAGGGCAAAACTTCTGGAATATCTGGATTGAAATACCAGAGCGAAGCAGCAGTTCCAGTCAAATTTGCTGCACCTAAATGTGTGAAAAAAAAAGAAGTTTAAAATATCAATCAGGAAAAATAGTATTTGTATAATAAAGGGAAAATGGTATGTTGCTATTGTATTAAGAATGGCACAATGAACCTCGAAATTCTGTAACCCGAAACCCTGCGAAAACAACAATAATAGGTGATTCTTGTGCATTGACGATATTCTCATCAAATTTTCGAGCAATGTCACCCCATAAAGTAATCCGTAAATCTTCACCCCTGTTTAAATTTTGAGCTTGTTAGAGAAAACATTGATAAACATGATTTTGAAATGGAGATGAAGTAGTGGAACTACCTGATATTTTCAATGATGAACTCTCTCTTATCCTCAAGTCTGTGACCTTGAACCAATATTTTCTCAATTGGTTGGATTGCTTTAAGTCTGCCAAGAACATCTGAAATAATTGCAAAAATAATTAAATAATGTATGACATGTTCATTTGTAATAATTTGGATTTGATTGTTGTCAGACCTGTAAGAATTCTTGATCCCTGTCCTCTGGTTAAAACATGTGCAAAGTCGATCAGGTGGAAATGGTAACGTGGCACATTATGACGAACAGTATCAAGATGTATTATCTTGGTATCAGATTTTAAGTCAATGATTGCTTCGTGATCGACCACAACATTAGCACCACGATTTTCGTAGGTGTAGAAGTCTTTTATCTCAACATAAGAACCTTCAATTATCTTAAGATTGAAAAAAGCTGCATCCCTTGCTTTGGATGAACCTTGTATGGCTCCTCCCTATTATATACAAAGTGCAAAAAAATGCTAGTTAGATAAAGGATGCATAGCTATATAACTATTGTAATGTTTTTTCACGACAATGCATTTAATATAATAAATAAATGATAACAAATAAAAAGTTCAGCTTATATTTTCAGGGTCTAAATAATATTTAGGCAAAAGTCAATAAGATGTTGAAATTGATAAACAACATTAAAGCACATAAGTGAAAAAATTGTTGGGAGAATTAAAGATAGAAAACCTGGTGGTCAACTAAAAGACAATTGAAGCTGATTGTTTGTCCATTATACATTGGTGTCCAAACTCGACAAACTCTTGCTTGTATTAATGGATAGAAAAGATATTTTTTGATATTTTTCAGTGGAATGGCCATCAACCTGCAACATAAAAGCATGATAAGTTGATGTGGATGGTGATAGCAACATCGGAAGCATATGATGTGCACATTTAATAAATAACATATGGCATGTAAAAAATAAGAAGAAGACCTTTTGGTAATGAATTAAGGACATCTTTGTAAACAATATTTTTTGCATAATCAAGTTGTTTCCCTTCGTGGTCACATGAAATGATTTTCAAACCTTTTTTTGATGTAACCCTTGAGAGGGCAACATATAACTGGCCATGTGTAAAAACTTGCTCTTTTAAAAAAATGCCGACAAATTTCAATGATTGTCCTTGGCTTTTATTGATTGTCATAGCATAGCATAATCTTATTAGGAATTGTCTTCGTTTGATTGTAAAAGGGCATTTTTGATCATTAATTGGGAAGATAATTCTTGGGATAAAAACTCGGTCACCTACGTTAGAACCTGTTATTATTTGAGCTTCGATAACTTTATCAGCAAGTTGCGTTATGATAAGTCATGTTCCATTACATAAGCCAATCAATGGGCTAAGATTCCTAAGTAACATTATTGGTGCCCCTATTTTTAAAGCAAGAATGTGTGAAGGAACACCACTAAATTCAAGCTGGTTTATAAACTCCAATGGATATAATAAGTTAATATTATCATCATCACCGGAAGATGTATCAATAGAATCATTGCTAAGATATATGCGTTGAGTTTCATATGTAACTCCAAGTATGAAATTGTTGATTTCTGTGACAGTGATGTTCTTTGGTGTAACTATAGCTCTTTCTTTAAAGTATGATGGTTCAAGAGTAGGTAATTCAATGTTTGGATAAATGGCTGAAACCATGGATGCAATTGGGTCATTCAAAAAATGTAGTTGTAAACCATTTGGAATTTTAATCAAAGATTCATCAAGGTCATCAAAAAAAGGTAGATCAGAAAGTTCTCCATCACCTATTTTAAGAATCCATTCAGCAAAAGTTCTAATTTCTTCAATTTCATCAGGGTCTAGACAATCAATTGATAACCTCATATTTTGTTTTAGCAACATGATTTTAAATTTTGGCCAGATTGGAGAACTACTTAAAGAAGCATTAATAATATCTTCTTTTGTTCCTCCAGGGATAACAGGGAGAATTTGACGAAAATCTCCACCAAGTAAAATTGATTTTCCACCGAAAGGTTGATTATGGTTGGAGCTATTGGTTTGTGCTAATATATCACGTAATGATTTATCCAATGCTTCTAAACAATATCAATTATTCATTGGAGCTTCGTCCCACACAATAAGTGTTGTCATTTCAATTAATTTTGAAAGATGAGTATTTTTCTTGATTTCACATGTTGAGTTTTCATTTATAGCAAGAGGGATTTTGAACCTGGAGTGAGCTGTGCGGCCACCAGGGAGTAGAATAGATGCAATCCCTGATGATGCAACAGCAGGAACAATTAACCCTTCTGATCTAATACGATTAATAAGAGAATGCCATAAGAAAGTTTTCCCTGTTCCACCATGTCCGTAAACAAAAATAAGAGTTTGTTGATTTGCAGAAATTGATTCCATAACATGATCATAAATCTTCTTTTGGCATGTGTTAAGCAATGAAATCGATGCTGAATTATTGGCTCGCAACTCAGAAAGATCATAATTGAGCTCTTCTCTAAGGAGTTTGTTTTTAATTTCAGCCATGAGACGATCACTTGGTAGTGGTAGATTATAATCTTTGAGAGATGTTGCCGATGCATTAAAAAGTTGCTCAAGCTCATAAAGAACATAATTCTTAAGCTCATCATCGTTGAAATGAATATCATGTGGAAAGAAAGATGATAAGTGTTTTTTAATGTCGTCATGCATTGTATGCCAAAACTGATCAAACAAATTTTTTGGGCTAGCAATCTCACAGAATAGAGTAATACTCACAAAAAGTTGCCTAAGTTGCGGGGAGGAAGCAGTTAAAACAGCTTCCGAAAAGCTTCAGCCCATTCTTTACCATCTCCAAGTAGACCAAGTGTTTTGCAGGCAAGCTGAAAAGTTGGATAAACAACTCCAGAGATACAACGTAGATGTTCAAAGCTTGTAGATCATTTAACATGATTTAACAGCATCTTTAAGAAATACAGTTCTCCAGCAGCAGGATGCACATATGCTATACGTCCAAGGGAGAAACCTCTTGTTCTAGAAATCCATGCCTTTTGTCTAACATCCCAAACATATTTATTTGGAAATTGTGAGTAATACAATTGTCTTGCTTCAACATCTTCCTTATTTTGGTCAAACCATCCTATAAGCATGGTTTTATTAAGACCAGGTTTTTTTAGAACAGAAGATAACTTTTGTTTTCCGGAGAAAACAACAGAATGTTGTTGAGGCAAATGTATTTGGAGTCTTTTTACTGCTGGGTTTCTTAAATAGATGGGAAATTGTAGGAGACGCCATACAGCTTCGTAAGGACATATAAATCTACAATTAAGATAAGCTTGAACCTCATCATCTTTTTCACCTTGTACAACAGCGCGACACCTATCAGATCCTTTGTTAACATATTTGAAGAGATATTTAATGAGCATTGATTGGCAACAAATCTCAACATTAACATGCGCATTGTAACGAAGTAAAAGTTCTCTGTTGTATGGGACAACATAGTTATTAGAGAGAGCAATGCCATTTTTCAGCACAAATGATGTTGGAATATTTCGTCGCTTGTAGAAAACAAATCCATCCTCACTAAATACTGTTGATTCTTTAAAATTTTTGGGGAAATGTTTAGAGCATTTATTTCCCTTCATACATTGGGCTTTTGGGCTGGCAATCCCACATGGTCCATGTAGCATAAATTTGGAAACAATTCCGTAACAATGTGGATCATTTATTTTGTCCGGTAATTCAGCTGAAATCACTAATCAACATCTTCAGGCGACTGAAATTTGTATTCAGAAGCAAGCCAAATCAACAAATGAGTATGGGGCAAGCCTCTTTTTTGGAATTCAATTGCACATACATCTACAAAGTGAGGGAGAAAAAATTTCTAAATTAACTACTATCTAAATTGTATCTAAGGAACACCAAAGGAAGGAACATGTTAAGCATAGAAAAATACCAGCAATTGTTTTTCCAAAGGGTTCTCCTGATTTGATGAATGAAATCATATCATTAAGTTTGTATCGAAACACTCTTGCAATAATATCAGGTTTGTCTTCAGCTTTATAATTTCTTTGTTTTTTAATTTCTCTTTGAATTTCTGGCCAATTGATGTTGCAAGTGAATGTTATAAAAAGGTCAGGGTTTCCATAATAACGACATATAGCCATTGCATCATGATAATTGTTTATCATGTATCGAGGGCTTCCAGTTAAAGAAGATGGGAGAATGATTTTTCCAGCACTTGAACCATGCACATCTCCTCTTAAAATAGCCTCATGGATACCTTGATAAGATTCAATTCTAAGATTCGCTTGGTTTGATCGAATGAAATCAAGACGTTCTTGTTCAACATTCATAAATGCATCAACCAAAAATTGTTGGTAAAGTCTACCAGCTTTGGTAATAGTGCTATTATCTCCAAATCTTTCTTGGATGATATAAGCATAGTATCCTCTCATTGTGACTTTTTGGCATTTTGAAGGGGCATAATGCTCTTGATTTGTGAAAAAAATATTAGTATGATAGCCATCTTCACCATAAGGAAATAAGAGCGGATATTGAAGAGACATAAATTTTGGATGTAATTTAGAGATTCTATGGAGATTTCGAGAATAACTTTCAATAATAATATCTCTGTCAGTTTGTGATTCTCCAATATCTCCAACAACTAAGCCAGAAACATCATTAGAGGTAGGGTCATTGTATTGTGTTGATTCACCATCTCTTTTGCCAATTAAACGAAGTTTGAAATTTGAAAATCCATCACCATTAAGTCTATGTCTAACTTGACGAAACAATTTGACTAACTCATTGCAAGAATCAAGCATGGTAATAAGTTTTTTGACAATTTCTTCATCTAAAGATGATTGACAACTATCAGTATGAAATGGGTGCAATCGATTAGAAATTTCATTATCTGTGTCATAGATGTATAGTTGTGCAAATCTTGGCGATTCGGCATTAATTGGTAGCAGTGATCCCATAAGATGATGACATTGTCCGTTTACTTTAAATATATATGGCCCTGGCTGGGAATTTACAGTATTATCAATATGTGCACCCATTGAGGTGAAAGCAAACATTGAATTATAAGCAAGAATGTTATTTCGAAATTTGGTGGACATTGAACCATTGTCAGGATTTAAAAGCTCATCTAGAAATTTAGGTGTGCTAGGAGCAGAAGGTAACTTTATTTTTCCATTAGCACAACATGACGTAAAAGATGGGTTTTTTTTTCCTGAACGAACCAAACGCTCTGCATGCCAAAAAAGAGCATTGCAGTGATGACATTTCCATGATTTATCACCGAAATCGAGGGTATTCACCAAGGCTCCTGAGGTTACATTACAATTTTTCAAAAGACAAATAAAATAATAATAGGAATGATATGACAAAATAAGTAAAAATAAAGGGCCAATAATGTCGAAGGAGCTCACGTTTTCTTTTTTTTGGTAAGTAAACTGGCCAGTGCTATTATAGTGGCCATCAATCATTGAAGGAACAACATTTTGATGATCTTCGACTTGATGGTCTGATGTTAGATGCGATAAATTGTTTGAAGATGAAGGATCAATAATATTTGTGTACGCAATTTGATTAACTTCTGATCGTAAGCTTGGAACAGAAGATGAAGAGGCAACGGCGGAGAAATCGCTAAAATGAGAGTCAATATGTGGATGAAGATCAAAAATGCTATCGTGAGCAACTTCCAGATTTAAAGAGCTAGGAACGCCAACCAAGGTTTCATCCGTAACACCATTGAAATCATCATCTAAAGCAGTCAGAGGATAAGTATAACAGTCTATGTGATGATTTGGCTGATGACGTTGACGACGGCTTGTCATGATGAATCCTTTAAATGGAAAATGATATTAAATGCAAATGCGACGGAGAGGTCAAAAATACAAATAATGACCATGTACAAAGGTTACTATAAGCTGTTGAATTTGCATGAAAGCATGAAATCGCAAAATTAGAAAACAGGAAAATGGAAGACAAAAGAGTAATGAAGAGAGAAAAGCAGATTGAAGAGACAAACCTGATTAATGGCGTAGCAAGGTTTGAAAAGATGAAGATGAGGGAGGAAGGCCAAATTGCTGTAACCAATAAATGAATCCTTTAAGTACGCTTGGAACAACAATTTTTCTTTAAACATATGAACATATGAATTATCAAAATCAAAATCATAACTTGTTTGTAATAAAGGCATAAGCAATTCATTTATAGAAGAAAGGGGGATGGGTAGGCTGAATATTATGTATTTGTTTATGTGGTTTGTTGCTTCGTTTGGAATCATGGCAGTTTTGAAATTTTGATGGATTTGCAGACAATGGTTTCTATTTCATTGCCTGTATGTTCATGTTAACTATTGAATTTTGTCATAAAGTATGTAGAGTGATTTTGTAATCAATATGCCACATGGATTTTGGATTTCATTAATCCAAATTTAAGAAGAGGGAAAACTTAGATGAAAATAAAGGAAACATAAATACACATTGTAAAAGAAACGATGCACCATGTTAAAGATAAATTTATAAAAGTTGATCAAAATAATTTAGATTTAGCTAGATATTCAAACGAAGCGATAAAAAGGTTGATAGAAAATGTGAATGTTTGTAGCGATTAACATGATTGCAAGTTTAAATGATATGATGTTTTTTAAGTAGGATGGTTTTGAAGGCAACTATCATAGCATGATTGCAAGTTTAAATGATATGATGTTTTTCTGAGGAGGATGGTTTTGAAGACAACTATCATGTTGCACCTAGATAGGCAAAACCAGTACAATGTAAGTGCCCTTAGTCTCTAAAATATCTGATTTATCTTAACCATGGACTCTATCATCATGTTCAGGTTTATGCAATGCGTGGGAGAACTTTTGAATGGTTTTTAAAAGTGAAAAGTATGTGTGCTTGGTGTTACTTACATTGAGCTTGATATCCTAAGTGTTGATTTGGTAAGGTCATGGAATTCAAAATATATGACTCTTTAGTGTTATAGCATGTTTTCTAAATAGATGGTGATGCACATGATTGCAATTGATTCAAGCACAGCGTAATATTGTTACGATCATATATGTATTAATAAAGTCTCAATGATATACTGTAAATATATGTACATTGATATGGTATATATTTCAATCACTTTGCTCTGTTTATTTATTTATTTACAAAAACTTCTAATGCAGGTCTATATGTTTGTCTCTGTAACTAATTGTTGTTTGAATTTCTTGTCCATGAAATATGTTTACTTTTCAAAACCTATTTCCTGTTTCAAAATTTTTACTTCTTGTTTTGAAATTTTTGACAACTCAAGCCAACCAACCATAGTCTACTTTCTTATTGAACTGGGTTTACAATGATAAAAACATTAAATTTCTGTCCTAACCTCATACTACTGATATTACAGTTTGATGATGATTAAATAGTATTATTTCATTTAGTTTTCTGTCCTGACCTGCATGTTAGTTATTGCTATCTCAATTGCATGTGTTGAACATTTGTAAGAAGCATCAATAAATCATTGCATTAAGTTAAAAACAGCATTTAAGATTTGTATTTTTTGTCATAACCAGCATTATAAACATTGCTCTTGTCACATTCCAACCAGCTAGATTGGTTTTGACATTCAAACAGCTTTGCATGCAGATTTTTGACATGTTTGATGTTAAGCAAAAGGGAGTCATTGATTTAAATGATTTTGTTAGATCACTCAATGTCTTCCATCCCAATGCCTCCCAGGAAGTCAAGATAGATTGTAAGTTGAATATATATTATGTGATGATCTCTAATTGCAGATTGTAAGTTGAATATATATTATGTGATGATCTCCAATTGCATAAACTGGAGTTGTCATTGTATTAAGCATGGCCCATGTCATTTGATTTTGCTCTTCACTAACTTCTATTGTTTGGAACTTCTTGAAGTCTCATTCAAACTATATGATCTTGAATTTCGAATTTCTTATTTGATTTTAGAGTTATAAATCAATTAAGTCAAGAGACTGAATGCTTAAAACAACATGATTGTTTTTTGAAGGCTATATTTACTTGGGCATTTGGCTATGAATCATTAGGGTATTTTCTGCAATTCTAAACTTGTAATCTAATTTTATAATGCTCTGCTTGACTGAACGTAACAATGAAATGATGTACAAAAAATTGAAGTTTCTATGATTATTGGATTTGTTCAATTGATCCACATCAATGTTCAAGCAAACATGCATGTACATGTGTTGTTGAAACAAACATGTTTCTGTATGGGTTGGCTAGTATAATATGTGCATGTGAGATTTAGGAAGGTTGGCAATTTATGTAAAATTCAGAACAAATATTTAACAGGAGTGTTGAAACTATTGGAGAGGGAGTGACTGAATTTCAAGAGGAATGCAAGACATGGACATCTATTGGCAAGTCTCTATGCTATATGTTTTTAATTCAAGAGAGAAGCAATGGGGAGTCTTTGTTTTGTTAATGGTCTAAGGTGATGGAAAATAACAAAAACTGCAAGATTATCTCATCACAACAAACCATAAAATAAATCAGCAAACAAAAAGTTAAAACTATAAACAGCTAACCTCAAAAGTTGCAGGAATAAGCGAAAGGATGTTGCGCGGACTTGGAAGCAAAACGTGACAATCAGCAGGGAAGAGCTGCACAAAAGCACATGGAAGGAGTTAGAAAGAATTATCTAACATACTGCAAGCCGAAAATGAAAAGAGATGCATTTTAACTTTCAAATGACATGTTTAAATTGGTAAATAAATAGAATGAACTTCATGCAATGCTGCTGCAGATGGACAATAAGTATGCAGAAGCCTTTTTCTATCCAAATCTAAAGGATGGGTCACTGCAGCCAAGTTACTCAGGGAATCGACCAAAAATTTCTAGTCCTTAACAGTCCCCTATCGACTTTGTAATACAGGTAATTTAAGTATTCTTGTTTCTCTAGTGAATCATCACTCCATGCTGTTTGATGGCAGAGTACATATTGGGTGATAGATGGTGAGTTTTTTTGTTTTTGATGCAGATAGAGGATATCCATGGGTTCAACTTCTTTTTTTTCTGGTTTACTTGTATCATTATGCAGGAAGGAAGAATTGTAGGCTGAGGTAATTGTAAGGTGGTTTCTGCTTTCAGCTTTTTGTTCTTTACTTTTGTTATTTCCTTTTGAATATTAGAGTGTATGAGAGAGAAAAGAGCATTGGCCTCAGCCTTTTCAGTCATATGTTTAGTAAGGTCGGGTCTGTGTGTAGAAATGGTATACGTGTGAGAATGAGGGCAAATGAGAGGGCTAGTGTTGATGCTCGATCTGGATTCTTTTTCAGTGTTTTCTTCTGTTGTACCCATCTGCTATAACTCTGTCTTTGAATTTAACTGCAGTTACTCTTATTCATCTGCTTAACCACACATGCATGTCCAGTTAACTTGTCAACTAAATTTGAATTCTTGCTCGATCTCCTTTTTGATTAAAACATCCAAATAACATTTGCACAGAAAAAATGGATGCATAACCTAGACTCGTAGCCTTGACTCACTTAAGAAACCATGCGACAATAAAATACACGAAAGAACCAGCTAAACAGTGTCTGTGTATACTTCACGCAGTAAAGAAGAAGAAAGAAATTCTACTTTAAATATACTATTTCTTTCTCAGTTGAAAGGAACTTTTCTTTTTCTAATCAAAAGTGGAGAGCTGGCCAAATGCCTAACCCTTCTTTCTTTCTTTTATACGATCTGATTGTCAACAAAACTCATCAGTTTCAGCATTGGTAAAGAGAGAGAATTTTGCCAAGAAGAAGAATATATCTTATGTAATCCATATCATTTAGTAACAGTTCCCACACAGCTTTTGTGTGATACATCTGTTATTTATATTGATTGTATATACCCAGAAGAACAAACCATGAAAGAGTGCTACAATGGTCTTATATATGTGTGAAACATGTCTTGAAAGATGTATACTCCTGTTTGACAGCATATAGTATGTTGTTCAGAACCTTAATTGATTATGGTTTAATAGCTACACATGTAACACACAGACATGCATGAGCACTTCTTCATGTAGCACACAGACATGCATGAGCACGTACCTATGCTACATATGTTAATTGACTTGTTTTAGCTACAGAACTCTGTTTTATTTATTTCCTTATATCATTCCCTTTTGTACTCCTAGGCATTTAAGCAAAATATTTTTCCTTTGAATGAATTGCTTATAAGAGATGCATTTGAACTCTCAAATCACATGTTTAAATTGGCACATAAATAGATTAAACTTCAATCAATGCTGCTACAGATGGATAAAAAGCATGCAGAAGCCTTTTTTTATTTTGAATTCTGTATCTTCTGTGCATGGACATAAGAAAGCACTATCATAATCTAAAAGATTGAAAACCACAAGAACTGGAAGACAATCTTATCTTAGAAACACCCACACAACAAATCAGCAAACAACCACTCAAAAATATAAACAACTAACCTCAAAAGTTGCAGGAATAAGAGCAAGGATGTTATGCAGACTTGGGAGTAAAACATGATAATCAGCAGAGAAGAGCTTCACAAAACCACATCGAAGGAATTAGAAAGAATGAAACGATATTGGAAGGCTGATGAAAAGAAAAGAAAAGAAAAGAAGGGAGGAAGAGGAACAACCAGCTGAAACCGAGTGAAGAAAAGGTGGCAGATGACAGGGAAAAAAAGGGCAAAAAAACACCTAATATACAGAATACATATCTGAACAAAAGAAGGCTGTAGAATGATCCCGTAGTTCTCTGCAGGCACCGCCCCAGATAAAACAGTCAAAATAATATTATGTGGTTACAAAGAAAGGCATTAAATGCGAAATGACAAATGACAAAATCATCAACTAAAGTAACGTAACTAAAACGCAACAGTGTAATCATAGGAACTAATAAAAACGAACTAAAATAGAAATTGAAAGCAGAGCACAACAATGCAAATCCAGGTGAGTGCTGCTTACGTCAATTGAAGTTAAAATTGTGGAGATAGTTTATCAAGAAAAAGCTTCAAACCGAGAGCAAAGAAGCAATTGAACCATAACCATGAACCAATTAAAGACCCAATCAAGCCATAAGCCAATTAAACAAATAACCCACAGCCCAACACATACAATCCAAAAAACCCAATCAACCCGAACCCAACCCAGCAACATGCCCAGAACGAAACAAACAAATAATGGAAAAACGAAACCAATTGCAATCCAATAAATGCAACAACTGAATACCCATTCCACATTAAGTATAAATCGACAGAGAAGATGCAAGAAAAACACAAAGAAATGGAACCCATTAACACATCCACAGAACTGACGAAAAACGGGAAAAAATGGACGCAAGAAAATGGCCAGAATCTTACCTCGCCGAGCCGCCAATAGAAGCAACGAACCCAGGCAACGAAGCAACAGGGTGCCAGCCCAGACCCAGCCGAAAGCAACCCGTCAACCCCCACAAACGACCGGCCGACCAGCCTAGACATGAACGCCCCGCCCCTCTCTGGCTGAGAAAGAAAATGCAAAGCGAAAAAACAAAACGAAGCAAATGGCAAAAACCACCCGACAAAACAAAAGAGAAGGCAGGTTTCATTAAGGGCAAAATCGTCGAGCCACTGCCGCAATCCACAGTGCCATTCAGTCTAAGTGCACAGTGTCTTCAACAGTGCAAAATCCACGCCATTTAGATAGTAGTTAATTTTAATATTAAAAATAAAAAGCAAAATTTTTTCAAGTGCTGTACAACTGGCTGCTTTCTCGGATTTTGTTAAAAATAAAAAGCAAAACAAACTCTTCAAAAAAAAATTCAATGAGTTTTTTTTTTACATAAAATTAACTATTTATTTTTTTATTTAATTATTGCATGTATTTTCACAATTTATATTTGGTTTGTTATAATTGATTTAAATTGAATTATAAAATGAACTAATTCAAATATAGTAAATTCGATAATTCAAATATCTGATTTTTTTTTATATAATAATGATGATAATTTTATGTTGATGATTTGTTGAAACTTACCAAACAGATAAATTTATATTGATTTAAAATTCATATATTTTATAGAAAACTTGAACTTTATAAAAATTCTACACAGATTTATTATTTTTCTCAAATTTACATTATAATAAAAAAAATCTTGTAATTAATATTTTTTATATTGAAAAAAAAAAATCTAGTCAAGACAAGACAAAGTAAGTTACTAAGTTACTGGTATGTATATAATTGACAGCCTTAGAGGGTCATGCTCCCCTTATTCCAGCCATCACTCCCCTCTCTTTCACCCCTTCTCGCCATCTTTTTTGACGACGACACCACCACCTTCAATGACAGCAGCAGCAAATCTAGCAATAAATCCAGCGATGGCAAATCCTGCTCCAGCAACTTTGGTGTTTTTTACATCAAATCGTTGTGCTAGATGTTGCAGCATCATTGAAGAACAAATCTATGATAATCGTTAATTTTATATGTATTTGATTGGTCAAAAGAATTCATGTACAAAGCCTTGACTTCAAAGCAATACTAACATATTTGTTAATTTTTAAAGTTTTGAAGAGTTTATTAATAACATGTTTATAATTATTTTCCTTTAAATCCAATAAGATAATCATCTATAACTACGATAACATAAAAAATACTCAGGTCAGATTAGGTCTGGGTTTCACAAATCCATACCAGATTGGATTAGAATCAAGTATTAGGTTCGGTACCAAAAACCCGAGCAGTAATATCAACACTATCCTTCGGTTTTTTATAACCAAATGAATTAACTATTATTTCATTGAAATAAAGAGTACAAAACACAGTTTTCTTCCAAAACACATTGCATTTGAGAGAGAGAGAGGGAGGCAACATTTGTAACTATGCACCGGTTGAAATAGAGATAAATACTTCCAAGTATTCCGATGACCAAAATTTTGAACTTAATGACTACAGTGTCTTCCAAAAAAATCCAACAGGCGAAAACATAAAAAGAAGCGCACCGCTGAACTCATCGGTAACGACGAAGGGAGAGGGTGTTGTTTCTCTTCCAGTTCGCCCGACGAGAGGGCCGAGCTTTGTGGTGCAAGTGTCCCCTGCCACGTAGACCCCTGTATTTCTTCCCAGCAGAGGTAAGGCCACGGAGCTCCCTGTGCTTGTGGACAGGATTGCAGAGCCAGTTGATTCTTGGGTCATTTCGGATGGCATTGTGGGCAACATCAACCAAGATAACCTCAAAGTACTTGTAAGTAGAATCCTGTATTGAAGACAAAGCATAACGAATGCAGGTAATGAGATAACAGTGAGAAAGTACAATTCTTAGGTAGGCTACGGCTATGGTGATAGTGACAGTGAAATGAGACACATTCAAACTTAGCCGCCTCACCTCATTAATCCAGTATGAATTGAGAACCCTGAGGCCCCCCAATTTCCGACCAGCTCGCTCCTCTGCTACAGACCTCTTGCTTCGTTGAAACTTCAGTTGAGTAACACCCTGGTTTGTGGGCTTACCATATACAATACCCTTGGGAACAGGCCTCTTCCTCCCACCCCGCCTAACTCGGACACGATAAACCACGTAGCCCTAAAAGAAACAAACTACTTTCAGTATCCAAACAGCCATGCACACTTCAAAAAATTGAAATTAAGATGAGCTAAAGGAAAAGGAGTAAGAATAGCAACTTTAATAGCTTGATTACACAGTGGTATTACTGATCTCCATTTGTATTTCTTCAATGTTTTAAACAACCACCTAACTATCAAAATCACAAATTCTTAGTGTTCCATTAGAAGACAAACTGAGTTTGAACAGAACAAGTCAAGCAAAAATCAACTTATCCAAGCAATTTCTTTTCATCCAACTAGGAGATCAAACTCAAGACATCAATAACAACAAATTCAGAAAAGAACAGCAAGAACTCTATCTGATCGAGACAAAAATAAGCTTAACTGAACAAAAGCCAATTTGATCAGGTGATCGATTGTTTTGATATTGCAGGTACCAAGAAGCATTCCACAAGTGTAAGTAGACACTCTCTCATGGAGGAATGAATATACATCAAGAAGCTACTTAGCCAGAAAGAAATCACAAAATAAAAACGAGAAACCTCACTGTTCAGAAACAACATTAAGACAAGCATAAACTGATCATGTCTATCAAAACAGTGGCAGAGAATCACACACATCGACCAAAACAAACTATGCCCTCAAAAAACATGCGCTATAATCATCATAAACAGAAATCTGGCACCTTAAACAGGAATAAAACTTGAGATAACAAACAGAGAAATACTTCCTTCAGACGTAATGACTCAAAAACTAATCCACAAAAACAAAAAATTAAAGGGCTTGCAACACAACCAGCGAACAAAATTCAATAATAAACTGAAGCTCAAAAAACTAGAAACAAAAGCCATCAAATGAAAAGGAAGTATTTGATCCAAGTGAAATGGCAGAAATATATGAGCCGGTCAAGTGTTACCTGCTTGGCCTTATAGCCCAACCGGCGAGCCTTGTCAGGGCGTGTGGGGTGCGTGACACGAACAATTGAAGGATGCTGACGGTACTCCCAACACCTAACCCTTTGCAAGAACCTCATCACGTCCGACTGTTTCTTCCTCCATAGCTCAGATACGTACTTGTAAGCCCCTATTTTAATCAAACCCACAAGAAAACAAAAAATTAAGCTCTTCACTACATGATTAAAAAATCTCTAGACTGAAGCAAAAACTCAAACTCTTTAATTTCTGTGAAAATTAAGTTATGTAATACCTACAAAAGTAAAGCTAGCAGATAGAGATTTTCCATATTCATTAGTGGAAAAGAAAAAAAGTGCTAGTTTAGAGAGAGAGTACCCATTGGTTCAGAGTAGATCAGCAGCGGTGACTGAGTGGTGGGGGTGCCTAGGGTTTTTAGTGTACAAGATAAAAGGAGAGGGCTTGGCTTCGGGTCAGTGGAGAAAACAAAAACCCTAGTATCAAAACCGAAACTGCACAAACGAAATCTGGGCCGTTCATTTATTTTCCTTGTTTGATATTCTTTTCTTCTGGTGTTGGATTATCAGAGTATGGGCCAGGCCCATTCATTGACCAAACCATTTGCCGAAATGGACAGGCCTCTCCATAATATGGTACTTCCTATAGTGGGCTTCGTGCAAACACGTAAAAAAGGCACTCCCCAGGAGAAATGGAGTTTGCCGGGGTTTCACTTGTAATTTTCTAGCAGGCTCGCTGTTGTGGCATCCATACTCTTTAAAATAAAATAAAATAAAATAAAAACGTTTTATTATTTTATAATAAATTATTTTAAGATTAAAATACTATAATGAATATATTTCAATGGCCTATTTTCTAATTATCCAGTGAAAGACTTTGAGATTTATTTTTTTAATTAAAAATAATAAAAAAGAAATTCATGAAATTAAAAAAAAAATAATGTTTGCTTCTTTTGCACCTTTCTACTTATTGGTTTCTCCATATTATCATTAACAATAGCATTTTCATTTAAGTTGATTGAAATTTGAGTAAGAGAAGAAGAACAAGTTATAAAGAATTGAATTTATAAAGTTTTTGGAATTATTTTAAGAATTTGAATCATTCATTTATGTTGACTCTTTAATTTCTACCAATAAATTAAGTTAGTTTAAATATTCAAGTATATATTAACAATATATTGTTTTCAATGGTGAAAACACTTTGATTTCTATTTTTAATTTCGAGAATATTCAAACAAAACTTATTCATTATTTCTTGAGTGGTCAGCCAACAATACATTGAGAACTTGGTATAAACTCGGATACAAACTTCCTCTTTTTATTGTAGTTGTGATGAGTGTTTTCTATTACGTGTTATTTTTTTGTTTATTTCTATATATTTAATTAAAAACACAAAGTTTAGTTCAAAATTTTTGGAAAAAAACAATACAATTCCTAGTACAATCATCATTGTCACACGAGGATGTGCAATATTGACTGGTACATGGAGTTGATGTCTAGTTGTGTGGTTCAAGGTTACCAGACAAATTCTAATGTACTGATCTTATTAGATATCGAAGAGTAAATGATCGATTATAGCTAAGAAAATTATTAACACCATTTAGCGCACTCTACCTAAAATAAGTTGTATTGTGCAATTTTGATATGGTTTAAAGATTTTGATAAGTAATATTTATTCATGTGAATAAATTTGACATTTTGAATTTTATTATGAACTTCTGTGTCCAAAATAAGTTCTTAAGAAAACAATTCCATGTAGATACCGTACTAGGATCCATCTATCTTGAAAGTCGAATGAGTTTTTCGCAACACATGCACCGTGGTAAAAAAAATCAATTAAATATTTTATTTTATATTCATTAATATTCTTTGAAATTAAAAATATAAAATTAATAAAACTTTCAACTCTTTTATAATAATTTTCCCTATATAACTATTGGGATGAATCTCGTCACATCTAAGAATGATAATCCATTACTTGTAAAATTTATGTAAAATATTGATGACAACATTTATTATTAATATAACCATCAATTAAAAATGAATTTACAATCTAATAACCAATTAGCATTTGTACAATAATTAAAAGTTACATTGAAATATTAACTAAATAAATCAAATTAACAATAAATAATCGATACCCAACAAATCACTCATCTTATATGGTAGTCAAAGGTATTTATAAATCTAATTCACGCTAAAAACAAAATTCTAAGACCTCTTCGAAGTTGTTTATGGTGTTCGTATAATCTATATATATATATATATATATATATATATATATATATATATATATATATATATTAACTAACTATCTAAATGCCGTTGTGGATTCACTGTGGATGCTCCTGTACATGTAGAGACAATGGCACTGTAGATTGCGGCAGTGTCACGACAGTTTTACCCTTAATGAAAACCTTCTTTTGCTTTCTTTTCCGCCGGGTTATTTTTGCCATTTGCCATTTGCTGCCTTTCGTTTATTTCCTGCCTTTCATTTCTTATCTCGGGCAGAGAGGGGCGCGACCTTTGGCTGGGCAGTCGGGCGTTTGTGGGGTTGATGAGTTGATTTCGGGTCGATCTGGGTTCACACGCCGTTGCTTCGTTGTCTGGGTTCATTGCTTTTATTAGCGGCTCGACGAGGTAAGAATCTAGCTATTTTCTTTTGTTCATTGCTGAGTTCTTCGTCGGTTCTCTCAATGTGTTAATGGGTTCCTTTTTTTTTTGTGTTTTTCTTGCATCTTCTCTGTCGATTTACACTTCAACTGGAATGGGTTTTCGGTTATTGCATTTATTGGAGTGCAATTGCTTTGGTTTTTCCATTATTGGTTTGTTGGATTCTGGGTATGTTGTTGGGTTGTGTTCGGGTTGATTGGGTTTTGTGGATTGTATGTGTTGGGTTATGGGTTATTTGCTTAATTGGTTTATGGTTTGATTAGATCTTTCATTTGGCTCATGGTTACGGTTCGGTTGGGTTTTGCTCTCGGTTTGGAGCAGATTATCAACACAACTCGAAACAATCTCGGGTTGATTGGGTTACGGTTCGGTTCGATTTTTTCCTTATTATGGTTTGCTGCTTACGTTAATTAAAGTTTGTATTGTTATCTTTTGCTTTCACTTTCTGTTTTTAGTTCCTTTTCGTTAGTTCGTTTGGTTTCTCTGTTTCGATTTAGTTACTTAACTTTAATTGATTAGTTTGCTGATTTGTCATTTCGCATTTAATGCTTCTCTGTGTACATTTGACAGGATTATATGATATTGTTTTAACTTCTTCTATCTGAGGCGGTGCAACAGATTTCTACGAGAGAATTCTACAGCCTTCTTTTCTCAGTTTTGTTCTATATATATTACGTTGTTTGTTTACCTTTGTATTTCCCTTTCATCTGCAAACAAAAACTAAACTTCTTCTGTCTGGTTTTTTCTCTTCTTCCTTGCTTTTCTTTTCAGTTTTGCCCTGCTGATTGTCACGTTTTCATTTCAAGTTCACGCAACACTCTTGCTCTTGCTCCTACAATTATTGAGGTTAGTTGTTTGTAGTTTTAGCTATTTGTTTGCTGATTTGTTCTGTGTTTTGTTGTGATGAGATAATCTTGCAATTTAAATTGTTTTAGCTATTTGTATGAGGTTAATGTCGTAGTGATTTTAGTTATATGTTGTGGATGTGATTTGTTCATGAGGTTAATATCATGGTGATTTTAGTTATATGTTGTGGATTTGATTTGTTTAGTTAGTTGAGAATATTGATTGTTCGGATCTATGGTGGCAGGTCCTTTCTCTTTGGTATGTTTATTGTTTTATGCATAATAACTCTATAACTTGATTGCTGCAAAACTAGAACAATAGATTTATCGAAGGTAGGCTGATATTTCAAAGCTTATATGTTGCATTTTGAGTTGGGTTCTATGTGGTGATTTTAGTATTTGCTTGATCTGATTTGTTTTGTTAGTTACTTTGGGTTTTGGCTTGGAGAATTTGGGAGAATTTTACTTTGGGTTTTGGCTTTATATATCATTAATACTAAACATGTGTATGCTTTTCTATGGTATTTTCTTGGGATGCTTCTGTTGTTAGTTTTCTTGAATCAATTTCATCATGATTGATTGTTGTGCTAATGAATCATCTCAGTTTTCCCTCTTCTAAAATTTGGATTCATAAAATCCAGTTTTTCAGTTTGAGCCAGTTTTTCAGTTAAGTGATAATATTTTTTATTTTTTAAAAATTATTATGATATTAATATATTAAAATAAAAATATCAAAAAAATAAATTTAAAATAAAAATAATTTTTTTTTTGAAACATAGTGAAAAACCGGTTCTTAGTCTATGGATCCCCCTGCATGAATAGGGATTTGAATTGGGATCCTCCTGCATTTGGTTTGTTTTTGATGTTGTGGCAGGGGTGTGTGTGTGTGTGTATGTTGGGGAAGAGAGAGTTATTAAAGTTTCAGGTATTTAATAGAGATATTAGAAATGTGAATGCTGGAAAAGTATAAACTTTGTTTGATATTGACTGGTTCATAATAGGTTTGTTAGTGTCCTCATTCTCAACATTTGAGTCTTCAACATTTGAGTCTTCAACTAAAACATTAGCAACTATTAAGCCTTGATGAAAAACAAAAGGATTGCAAGGTTCACCTACAGAATTTTACAGCAGAACACTTTAAAGATCTCATTTAAATGTTTGATTGCTATTTTTTAAATGTTTCTTCACAATGATGATGTCCTTGGTCTTTGAGAGTTTGTACTTACAATAACCTTTATCTTTTTAACTATACTCTTTGTCAATAAAGCATTGTCGGCAGATGTAATAGTGGAGAGATCAATTAAAGAAGATGTAATATAAAAGGTGCAGAAGATTTAAGGTGATGCGTGTAGTGAGATTAATTTGGTATGGGAATGTGTGGTGCGTTTCATTCTCTTCGTGTTTGTTGATAGAAAGAAACAAGGAAAGTATCCAGGATTATTCCAGCAATATTAGGTTGTCAAGCTTCAAGGTCAAGGTTTGGAGGTGCCAGGAATCTATTGATTCGAGTGTTTTCTTTTCCAGAAACTTTTCTAGCTTTAGTTGAGTTTGATTTCAGTTTATAATTGTTAAATCCAGCATGGTATAGTATGTTGAGTTGGAAAATCTGGAGGTACCAAGAATCTGTTGATTCGAGTGTTTTCTTTTCCAGTAACTTTTGTAGCTTTAGTTGAGTTTGGTTTCAGTTTATAGTTGTTAAATCCAGCATGGTATAGTATGTTGAGATGGAAAATCTGATACCCGAAACTTAAATAGGATTAGGTTTTGTTAAATGTGAGGCTCCAAGTCTGCAACAATGTTAGGCACAGGTTACCTTAATGTTATTTATTTTGATTTTACTTCTTTGAATAGAAAACTTATTTAGAACATGTATAGCTGATTACATAACTCCTTAGATGAAGGAGATTATGTTTGAGTAGGTCTCTTATTCATGTCTCTTATTCTCGACCGAATGGAAAACCTGCCACTCCACTCTTCCGTTTTGGTCTGCCACTTCCTTATTCATGTATTGAATAACATATAAATTTATGATCTATTCTTGCGTAATAAACTCTACTTAAAATTTTATACATTTTATCTCTTAATCTATAACTTTTATTTAGTTATATCATATAAATTTATCGTTATGAATTTAATTATGTTAAATTATAAATACAAAAATACCCGCGGCAACGCGCGGGTCACTTGGCTAGTATATATATAAATGGTGTGGTATGTTGCACTGTGCATTCAGGCACAGTGCACTGTGGATTTCAATAGTTCCTCTTTTTTTTTTTCTTTTGTTGCTTTAATTTTGTTTTTTTCATGATTACGGCTACTTTTGTTTTTTTCGTTTCTTCTTCTTCTTTTTTTTTTTTTTGCTTTTTTTTCCTAATTATTTTTTTTCTTCTTTTTTTCCTCCATTTTTTTTCTTTTATTTTGTTTTTATTTTATAATTACGGGTCTTTTTTTTTTCTTCTTCTTTTTTTTGCTTTTTTTTCCTAATTATTCTTTTTCTTCTTTTTTTCCTCCATTTTTTGCTTCTTCTTTTTTGCCTTTTTTTGTATTTTTTCCTTATTATATTGGTTTTTTATATATTCATTTTATTATGTAAAGTGTGTTTTAAATAATATCATTGTATTAGAGATATTTTCAATTTCTTTCATTTATGTGCATAGAATAATAATCATAATATCCTCAAATAAGACGAAAACGTTATTCCACTGTTTATAGAACGGAAAAAAAAGACTATTGCAATCCACAGTGCAACTTATTGTTGATAGAAAAATACAACTTATTTTATACTGGTTATTTCATTGAAACCTACTAAACAAATAAATTTATATTCATTTAAAATTTATATATTTTATACAAAACTTGCACTTCATAAAAATTATATACAGATTTATTATTCTGTCTAAATTTATGTTATGATAAACAAAAAATCATACATAATGAATATTTTTTAATGTTGAAAAAAATATGATTCCGCCTGCGATGAGGCACGGGTGCCATGGCTAGATGTTTTCTTTTATTTTTATTTGTTCTTTGGATTAGATGATTTTTATAATTTTATTATTTGCGCAATAATAACGATAATTTTAGTGATTATTTTTTTATAAAAATCTTTTGATTTTTTTTTAAAGATTTTCCTAAAATTTTAATTTATATCGGTGATCATTTTAAAAGTAATATTACTCTATTTTTCCCTTTATTCTTTTTTTTTTCTGTTTCTTTATTATTTCTTTAGATTATATGATTTTTATAATTTTATTATTTATGCAATAATAATGATAATTTTAGTTATTATTTTTTTATTGTTGTTTTATAAAAATCTTTTGCTTTTTTTTTCATGACAATTTAATTATTTTAATTGTTTTGGTTGTAATGTTAGTAATAATTTTAGCTTTTATAGCAATGATAATGGCAATAACATCAAGATGAATTTTCAATCTATGTTTTCGTCTTTTTGTTGATAGAAAATTAAGAACTTATTTTTTTTATTTGATTATTGTAAGTATTTTCACAATTTATATTTTATTTTTGTTTGATTTAAATTGAATTATATAATGAACTAATCTTAATACAATGAACTTAATAATTCAGATATCCGAGTTTTCTTGTTTTTTTAATGATGATGATAAATTTATGCTGGTTATTTCGTTTGAAACTACCAAATAAATAAATTTATATCGATTTTAAATTCATATATTTTATAGAAAACTTGCACTTGACATTAATTCTGCACAGATTTATTATTTTTGCTAAATTTATATTATAATAAAAAAATACACACAATTAATGTTTTTTACATTGAAAAAAATATTTTACCGCCGGCGGCGAAGCGCGGGGCATTGTCTAGTATATATATATATTCTCGACAACTTGAATTTTTTCCCTCAATCATTTAGAAGTGTTGGTGTGACTGTTTTCTTGGATACATCAATTTAATTATTATTTAATCCTTGGATCTTTAGTCAAATAATTAGTTTTAGTCTCTTTACTTTTAGAAAACTCAATATGAAGCTCCTGTACTTTTTTTTTATTTTTGTTTATACCTTAATTTATTATTTATTTACCTAAAGTGCCTCGTTGATAGTTAAGACTTTCAATCCCACCTGCTACAAGCAAAATAATAATAATAAAAGGATTCTATGAAATCGGGGAGTTTTAAATTTAAGAAAATTAATAAACGTCAGGGGACTTGTGTATGAACAAAAAATAAAAGAACTAAATTATATAAATAAATAAAATACACTCTAAATCATAATTTAT
>CM054992.1:3112760-3220687 GCA_029030765.1 Salix suchowensis | reverse complement strand
TTAAAGCAAATATAAGCGCACTTCTGAAAGCATTAAACAAAGAAAACGATCTCCGTGTGTGAACTGTATATGATTGAAACGGAGATGGTGAAGAAGAGACAGAAACCATTTTTCTCAAATTCTGAGACTGCTAGAAATGGAAGCCGAAAATCCACTACGCCTCCCCGATGTACTCGATTGCTCAGTTGACGACAAAGGCTTCTCCAATTCCGGTGGATGGAAATGCGCTTTATTAATCATAGGTAATTATTATACCACTGTTTATCGGAGTTGTTGATTGAATCGGTCGATTGAGATTGTTAATCAGTAGCTGACTTCGCATAATCTGCTGATGGATTTTGAGTGGTTCTGATTCGAAAAGAAAATCCTCTGGTCAATTCACTAAAGAAAATGATGCAGGTGTTGAAGTTGCAGAGAGGTCTGCATATTACGGGATATCAGGGAACTTGATGGCGTATTTGACAGGGCCGTTAGGACAGTCCACGGCTACGGCGGCGGAGAATTTGAACTTCTGGTCAGGAACAGCGTGGATGCTGCCGTTGTTAGGTGCCATTGTAGCTGACTCATTCCTTGGCAGATACAGAACCATCATTGTTGCAGCACTTATCTATATCCTGGTATATCATTAGCTTTCTTAATATACACATATGCATATACATGATCTTATTTGAGCCTGAAAGAATCAAACTCAAGGGAAATGATTTTTTCAGAATTAATAAAATTATATTGAGGGTGTTGTATTTTCAGACCTGTGTTAGGAAAATATGATATTTATGCAACTAGCTAGTTAAGTATATGGAGTTTAAATCTCAACTCGCAGGGACTCAGCTTGTTGACTCTATCAGCTGTGCTTCCTCCTGTCCGAGCTGATGACTGTCAAAGTGCCGATACTGTCCGGCCATGCTCTCCTGATCCAGTTCTCATACTCTTCTTCTTTGCTCTGTATCTAGTAGCATTCGGACAGGGTGGGTTCAGGCCTTGTGTTCAGGCCTTCGGAGCTGACCAGTTTGATGGACAAGATCCTGAGGAGCGCAAAGCCATGAGTTCGTTCTTCAACTGGTGGAATTGCGGTGTCAATGCCGGCGTAGTCGTGATCTTTCCGGTCTTAAACTACATCCAAGACAACCTTAATTGGGGTTTCGGATTCGGAATCCCATGTATTTTTATGGCTGGTGCCCTTCTGATTTTCCTGCTTGGAACCAAGAAATATAGGTACAGTATCAGAAGGGAGGAGGGACTTCCGATACTGAGAATTGGCCAGGTCTTTGTTGCAGCTTTTAGAAATTGGCGAATCTCTCCTGCAATATCTTTCAAGGAAGATGCTAGCTTCACCGTATCTCGCCGAAATCCAGAGCAATTCGAGTAAGAGAACTCATGCTGCAGATTTTTCAGAGTTATATTTATACAAGTGAATATTCATGCATCAGCTGGGAAGAAGTATCTTTCTATAAATGATACTTTAGAGATTCCCATGAAGCTTCCTGTGAAATGCTAGCAACACCATTATAATTTGCTAAACACATCGAACTCAGAAGCTCGATTTAGATGGAAAATAAATATTTATCGTTAAAGGAATTATCTCATCTAAAAGTTAAAGTTTTAGGTGAGACTGCCAGAATATGATTTATATTATTTTCCAATACACACTCTTAAAGTGAAATCACTTTTGAGCTTAAAACTTGCTACAGGTCGATACTATCTCGTACTTGATTTTTATCAAATAGAACATGGATGGTGAGATTTGAACTCGTGACCGTTGGGTCAACAAGATTCTGATACTATATTTAGGAACCATTCAGAATATAATTTCATATTATTCTGAAATACTTACAATGGAGAGGTTGCTAATGTGCCAGGTTCCTTAATAAAGCTCTGCTTGAAATCAATGGCTCAGAGGAAAACCGGAGGGCCAGTACCCCTAGAGAAGTTGAAGAAGCTAAGGCACTGCTTAGGCTTGTTCCTACATGGATTACCTGCTTGATATTTGCTATTGTGAGTTCACAGGTGGGAACTTTCTTTACCAGGCAAGCAAGAACAATGAACAGAACAATTTCAGAACATCTAGAATTTCCTGCGGCTTCAATTCAATTATCGATTCCCGTGGCAGTCACTGTACTAGTTCCTATCTATGATCGTGTCTTTGTCCCTGTAGCAAGGAGATTAACTGGGGAACATTCTGGGATTACAATGCTTCAGAGAATTGGAACTGGGTTGTTCTTATCTGCGGTGGCCATGGTAGTTGCTGCTCTCATTGAAATAAAGAGGCTCAAAACTGCCGAGGAATACGGGCTAGTTGACATGCCAAACGCGACGATTCCAATGAGTGGCTGGTGGTTAATTCCTCAGCTTGTCTTGATCGGAGCTGCTGATGTGTTTACCATAATTGGTCTGCAGGAATTCTTCTACGATCAGGTCCCAGGTGAGCTGAAGAGCGTAGGACTTTCTCTCTTCCTGAGTGTCGTCGGCGCAGGAAACTTTCTGAGCGGCTTTCTCGTCTCTGTCATCGACAAAACAACCGGTAAGGATGGGTGGTTCGCAAATAACCTGAATCGGGCTCACCTTGATTACTTTTACTGGCTGCTAGCTTTCTTAAGTGTTGTTCAGCTGGTTGCGTTCTTGTATTTTGCAAAGTCTTACATTTATAACAGGGGAAGCGCAGTATAAAAGCACTGATTCCTTGCTCTCATTCTGTAACAATGGCGGCAGAGACCATCTTTTTTATAGCCTCTGATTCTCCAATTTCTCTCTTCAGCATGACGAAAGACTGCTCAGTTTGCTTAACTTTAAAAAATCATTTTGTGATTGTTAATAATCAATAGAGATGGGGAAGAAGACAGGTTGATACATGCATGCCTCCGGCTATGAACTTTCGCGAGGTTTCAAATGTTGTGACGTGACAATGTTGTCGAACCATCTCCGAACCTTCCTGCAACCTTTTCTATTTTCTTTTCCTTGGCACTTGTTTTTTTTAATAAGCTATTAAATTATATTTTATTTTTTAATTTCACACCTTTTTATCTTTTTGGTCATTTTTCTTTTATTGTTATTTTTTATTTAATAAGATAAAAAAAACTACAAAGTTATTTCAGGTCCACTCCTTTATTTTTTTAATATTTTAAATTTGATCCCTATTATTTATTGATTTATTCGATAATCAAGTTTCATAATTTTATTCAATTTGTTTTCGATCATTCTAGTATCACAATCAGGTTATAGATTTTGCAACTTGATTTGAGAGGGCTCAATTTGAGTTTTCGAGATCTTTATTTTTTTTTTATCCTTCAATATTTTATTTACTAGATTTGATCTGAATCTTTCTTTTTGTTTTTATGTAGAGTTATCATGTTCAATGGGTTTATTAGGAAGTGCCTTTAAATTTTTCTTTTCTTGTGTTTCTTTCTATGAGATTATTTCAATCTTATGTTCATGGTTATGGAGTTTGCGAGTTGATTTATTTTAATTGGGTTTTTTTTGTTATTTTTTCTTTTTATTTTTTTCAGTTTGCTTTTCAACATTTTTTGCTGTTTGATAATTTGACCGGGCTTAGGTCATATTCTTTTGACATTTTTTCATTGTTATTTTTTTCAATTTATTTATTATTGTTGCTTTGTTGTTAATCATCTTAATTTAATTATCAAACAAATCAATACCTATTTATTTTAAATATTTTTTGTATCCTTAACATTCGTTTTTTTACATTAACATTTGTTTTTCACCTTGAAGTGCAAACCACAAATCTAGTATATCCTTAAGCTAGAGGAAGAAAATCACAAGAGAAAAGAAAACAAAGAAGATAACTCTAAATCTTAAAATTTTATAGAATTTTAATTTTTATCATCCAAATTAATGGAATAACCATTTGCCATTAGGAATGTTGATTTTAATTGTTCCAAATTTATTCCAAACAAATAAGTTCAGTTACTATCATTTTTATAATTTGTATATTTACTGTATGAAAACAGTATTCTATTAATAAAACAGTACTTTGCATTATAAAAAATTAAAAAAAAATAAAATATAGCGACCCTATTTCATGTTTAAAGGAACTCCCCATGTGTCGATGCCTCTACGATTTATATCATCAGCTATTAGAAAAAAAAAAAAAAAAAGAAAAAAAAAATCACGACGCGTCTCTATATTATTGAATTCCAGTCATACTAATCTTTCTACTTTACCTTCTAGGAGGGCGTCACCCCTTCTAGGATGACGACACGTGGAATACAAAAAACAATTATCTAAATAGAAAAGAAAAACATGCAGAGATATTTATTTTTCCAAATTGAAATGAATGGAAAACATTTAAGAAAAAAATTAATAAAATCTAATAAATTTATTGCAAAATATTTTTAATAAAATTGGAAAAAAGGAAAATTTATAATAAAAGTATTTTTAATAAAATATAAAAAAATCTTCGTGTTTTACCCTTAATTAAAAAAACATGTGGTCAAGATTAAAGCATAACATTTCTTATATAAGATAATTTAGTGATATCAAATTTAAGAATTATTTACACAACTATCACTAGAGCCTTTTACATAGATGTAGATGACCTCTTCATATGAAATTCTCTTACAGGTCAATTCAATATGCAAACATCTACATATTAGTTTCAGATATATGTCTTATCTTTGTTTATGAAAGCAATTGCTTTTTTATATATAAGAAGGAACATAATATGCATCCAATCATAATAGAACATTGATGAAGAATATTTAGAAACAATACTTTGATGCAATAAAATGTATATAATTATAACAGCTTTTATAATTTTTATTGCAAAATATTTTTCAATAAATTATTATTGATTTTGAGTAAAAAGATAATTCTAATAAATTTGTTTAACTGGAATTTTATTTTTAATATCTAATTTGTTAAAAAAAAACCCTCCAGGCCTTTTGTGAATGGTAACCTGGAGATGTAAAAAATATATTTATCATAGAAAGAGAAAAAAAAATATATATATATATATATATATATAAATATATATGGAAAAAAAAGAGTGTATTTCTCTAGGTGTCGTGTCATGGGCTAGCTTGGGATATTCTAACGCGGCTTGTCCGAACACGTAGGCTCGCATGGTACCACTAAGGAATTGATAGCTCTTGCGAACCGACCGAGTATATGACCTGTGAGAGACAGAGAGAGAATCCACAACGTTTTTTAGAATAATTTCTTGTCTTCACTCCCTCAATCGGTGTTTTCTAATCTTAGCCAAGAAGCGTTGGAGAGATCATAAAAAGAAAATAATATTCTATGGATTCAGGCTCCATGGAAATCAAAGTGATGTATTGTAAGGATGTGAGCTCATTCAATTTCTTCCAAAAGCTCCTAGTTTATGTTCTTGTTTCAATCGTGAGAAATGATGGCGATCCTGATAAAAAACCACTGGAGCTGCAGAAACAGCAACGAAGAACACCCACTGACAAGGAAGCAGAAGGGGACCCCGAATGGAATCACCCGATGCATTTCGATCTGACCGAGGTTTCATTTCAAGATTGTGATAATCTCTTTATTCACTTTGATCTCTGTCATGAAGGTCTCTATTTTGGAGACAAAATTATCGGGGAAGTTCGTGTGCCCTTGAAAGATTTGATCCAGGAGGCTAATGGAATTGCCAGGTTTGTGAGTTACGAGGTTCGAACTCCAGATGGGAAACCCAATGGGATGCTGAATTTCTCCTGTAAGATGAAGAACATGGGGACAAATTCTTCACAAACTGGCATAACTGGGTATCCAATAGTCAATCATCAGCCATATCCGACATCAGAAGTTCAAAGTTTACCGGAACAAGCTCATTATCCGACGTTGGATTTGGAAGCTAACGCCCCGGAAACATGCACTGTGTCTCAAGTTCCTTACACTTCAGATTGGAAACAATATTCCTCCCAGGAGAATTATTATCCACCACCAGAAGCCTATTATCATCCACCACCACCACCACCAGAAGCCTGTTGTCATCCACCACCACCACCACCACCAGAAGCCTGTTGTCATCCACCACCACCACCACCAGAAGCCTGTTGTCATCCACCACCACCACCGCCTCCGCCAATGGTGGATGGGGCATGGGGATGTTACGGCCCACCTCGGCCTCCACCGCTCCATACTCGGCCTCCACCGCTCCATCCCTGGCCTCCTGGTGCTAATAACCACAGCAGTCGTGGGAACTGGGGTCCCATGGCAAGACAGTTGCCGACATTTGCTGACGAAGAGATGCGGGCAAACGATTTCAGATTGGGGAGAGCTCACCGTCCATCGTTTTTGAATGGCAGGTGATGAACGTTGACTCGTTGTTGTGCTTTTGCTACCTAATGTTTTCGGTCGTAGAATAACAGGTAAAATGACGTGGCATCATGTCCCCTTCAGGTCCTGGTAGATATAGTAACTGAGTGCACAAATTTGTCAATCAATTCCCTAGTTAATTAGCAGAATTGAAGCATGCATGATTAAGAGAAATATTGTTTAGATTCAAAATTACTGTACTAGACTGGTGTGCATTCTGTGTAGATGCTCGAAGGAATAGCTTACAACCCTCTTGAAAATGGCGGCCGAGAACAAACCAGGAAGCATTCCGATTCCAGTGGGTTTACTAGCTAAAGATCTTGTTAAAGGGGCAGATGTGATCAAAGACAGGGACTGGTATAACGATCGAAGTGTAGCAGTTGGTACTATGAAGCCCGATGAAACTGTTCTATCCTTGCTAGCTCCGAAAAATGTTAAGAGTTTTGTTCATCTACAATGGCATGTAATATATTTTGTAGCCCATATAACAATAAGCCTTGGCACTTCTTGATCTTCTTCAAAACTACCCGCCCCGTCTTCTCCAAAGCAATCCAGCGCCGGCAAGGCTTTGTTGAGGAACCTGTACCGTTAGAGGATCCAGATTTCTAGGTCAAGGAACTACTACTTTATCTAGATAACAGTAAAGCTAGTTCCAGTTTTCGCATAGAGTTTCTCTTACTTAAATTGGTCAACCCTTTCATGGGGCCAAGGTTCTATGAACAGCTTCCATGGCCTGAAAATTTCTCGCTGCTGCAACGAAAACCTGACTAATTCTCGTAATGGCGCAATTAATTTCCTTCTTTGGTCTAGTACTTGTAAGTCTTAGGTCCAAACAAGAAGAGAGAACCAATGTAAGAACCATCATGAAACAGGGAATCTCAAATCCAAGAAATCTGTGAAGTAAAGCTTAAACTGGTTTGTTTGAAACCATATTATGGATAACATGAGCATACGTAAGTTTTAAGTTCAAAATATTTTTAAACGAGTAAGTACTTTAGAGAATAGGCATGGAATCCCATGTCTTAAAAGCTTAAACTATTACATAAACTATTTTGTAAGGATTCAAAATATGATTTATATTATTCTCTAATGCACTTTCCTCAAGTGAAAACTCTTTGAGTTTAAAATTTGCATAGTCTCATATTATCTTATGCTTTGATTTTTATACAATAGAAATGGATGTAATGAGATTCGAACTTGTAACTGCTAGGGTTAATAAGATACTAATATCATGTCAAATAGCTATCTCATTTCAATCTAAAATCTTTAAATTTTTAGGTAAAGACAATATAATATAATTTATATTATTATTTAATAAAATCAGCTTGGATACAAGCATATATATTGAAATCAAGAACTAGGCTCCATTGATATTTGAGAGAATGAAGAATGAAGGATAGCAGACAGATTCAACAAGGGACGTCCCTGCCAACATTCCAAGGGAAAATTGCTAGCATTCAAGTTTAATTGTAAAGGAAGAAAACAAAAAAAACAACTCTAACAAAAAAAAATCAAATCAAAACCTTGAAGAAAAATAAAATTTAATGATAAAAGGAAAATATAGTAAAATTCAAGTGAGCTTTCTACCGGTAATTATGTTCATCCTATGATGTGTGGTTGACCCTACAAAAAATTATAAAATGTAAAAGATTATATTCGAACATTTTGAAGCTTAAACTTGTGGGAATTTGTCATCGTTTCTTTTGTTTTTTAATGTACAAATTGATCGGATTGTTTTATCCACCATCATATAGAACAAGGAATTAAGCCCCCTCCAACAAGGTCTTAGCCTAGTGGTTAGAGAGGGGGCTTGTCTTCCTCCCACCTCAGGTTCAAGCCTTGTCAGGCACGTTTGTTATCCCCGCGGTGTCTTATCTGCTCATTGGGCTTGTAGGATGTTCAGTGAGCCCGGAGATTTAGTTGTGGCACGCACAAACTTGCTCGGATACCCTAGTTTTATATATATATATATATATATATATATATATAAAGGAATTAAGGCCCCCAACGAGGCAGTGCCACACCACGCAATTCACCTTCTCAATTGCTGTAGCTCAACATGGATTTTCATGTATATTTTCTTATAATCATTGCAAATTGTGAATGTACATATTCCCATCATTATGATTTTGCGTATTGATTTAGGTTAATAATTAAAAGCTATGGGTGAAATAATCATTTTATCTCAAACTATAATTTATATTGTTTTATTTTCTATTATTAATTAGTTTTAATTAATTATAATAAGAAGAATGATGAGATTTGAATTAAATCAATAAAATCTTAATACCATTTTAAAGAATGATTAAGAAAATAAGCTTATAAATTCTAATATGTAATTTATAATATTATATAATTATACTTTACTTTAAAATAATACCAAGGGATCAATTCCATCGACTATAAAAAGAAAAGAAAAGAAAAAGATAATGCACACCCCACCACTCATTAGTTATAGTGTTAAAAAAAATGTCTTAATATTTTTTTTAAAAAATAAATTATTTTGATGTGTTAGTGTTTAAAAATATTATTTTTAATTAGAAAAAAAAATACTTTATATAAGTAAGTATGGCCTTCATCTTTCACATTCATTACACAACATTTATTTGTAGCCCACTTGGGTACCTTCCAAATCAAAGAATCTTCGCCCTCTTTTCCTAATTATAATGTCTTGTTCGTTGTGATCATGCTTTTCTTATAAGGGAGTGGTAGTGTGACAAGCACGTAGTGTAACGAAGTTCAATTTTGCCCCTCTAGAGAAAGCTAAGTTTTGGATGGGATTGCCCACATAGATTGATGGATCAAAACAGTTATATGAAGGGAATTCTAACTTTATTATATAAAAAATAACAATAATCCAGAAGTATGTTGCATATGAGAAGTATTTGGGTAAATCTTTTTTTTTAATGCGGATATCTAGTCAGTTTACGCGTATCTCGATTAATCTCATGAGTCCTGATATTAACGACTAGTTAAAAATTTTAATAACCTTAACTGATGTGGGACTTGAACTGATGATTTATAGAGAGTAAACTTAGGATCTGACTAGTTGAGTCGCACCCCTCTAAAAAATAAATCTCTAAACCATGAAGTAAATCCCAAATGTTTTAAAAAAATTCTCATTTGGATGTTCAATATTCAGATTCTTGATAATGTGATGTCAATAAATGGTGAGAATGCTGGAAGAAAAGGAAAGAAAGAAATGAACCTAACATTCAATAAGACAAATATGTTCATGGGAAATTTATAATGAAAATAAACATTAATATTGACTTGTAGCTAATTATCTATTTTAAAGAAGAAAGAGTGTTGAAAACCCTAGTTTTACAGACGGAGCAACCCTAGATTTCACTTTGAATTGATAAAAACATTCAAAATTTCTTGCGTTTTTTTTTTGGAGGATTATACCTAGTAACTAAAGTTTAACTATTCTTTTTTTTTATTTGAGAAAACCTATCCCTGGAAAATGTATTTTGTGGATCTAAATGAATAAATAAAATTTTGGTTATCCCACACTCTAACTCAAGACTTGTTGTACAAATCTCAAGTTTTTGTCATCACGTCATACCCACTTGAGAAGACTTCAATAGTTCGTTGATATTGCATATCACCGTACTATTGTTTAACTAATTGCATGTTCATTTGTCTAGGTATTATTTTCAATTTATTCCAACAATTTTTAATGTGATGAGATCCCATATCTGACACTTGTCATGCATTTTAGAATTATATTTATTACCGTGAAAAGTAGAAAATAGTGGTAAATTTTAGATTATTAACATTTATCTTACTCTAAGTAAAAAGATGAACCATATTAGCAGATTGATTTTCAAAATATTTTTGTTTATAAAATATATTAAAATAATAATTTTTTTATTTATTTTTTAAAAATTATTTTTAATATTATAATATAAAAATAATATAAAATCAAAATAATAATAATAATAATAAATTTATATTTTTTTCAAAAAATAGTAATAAATGAACGGGAAAAAACAGGAAATACAAAAAGGACAATCAAGATGGTTTCCTGACTTGAAAAAGTACTATACGTACATCTCTACTTATCCAATACCTTCATTTCTCAAATCACTCCAAAATGCCCCCTACAAGAAATAACAACGGTTGCTTCCCGCATTCGGACACCCGAATCATCCGGGCTGGCCCACATTTGGGGCAGGCCGGGACCGCTCGGTTCGGTTCTACCCTTCTTTTTTTCTTTTTTCTTTTTCCTTTTCTTTTATTCATGTGTGGAAAAAGGTTAGAAAAAACAGTCTAAATCCAGTTAACTATGATATTGATCCGAAATTTTATATAATTTCTTATAAAAAAAATTCCCATTTTAATCATACCTTTTAATATGATTAAACATGTTTAATATTTTTTCAGGAAAGAAACTTAATTATACAAAATCCAAATTAATAGAGTTTGTGTATAATTCAATTATAAAAAACTGGGAATTGAATTGATCTTAAAATAAGATCACATGTAAGAGCACTAACTATTTATACGGGTGTTCTTATGGTTTTCAAAACTGGGATCTAATATTTTTTTATTTTATAAAATTCTTTCATAAAATAAAACTTGTTGACTAAGATCAATTTTTTTATTGTAAGAATATGGTCATCTAATATTTTTTTAATTTTTTTATTTTAATCTTAGATTCATGCTAAAAGCAATAAACATGAATAAAATAAAATTTTAAACCAAAATATAAAATATTAAAACTTAAAAAAGAAAAAAGAAGTCTTAACTTTTTCACACAGATTTCAAAAGGTCACTTTTTATTTTATTTTTGGTTTTTTTATTTATATCCTTTACATCAAGAATTCAAACTCTATCTTATTAAATTACTGTATAGTTTGTATCCAGCTCAAAAATTTAATCAAAACCTTTTAACTCCCACAAACACAAAAATAAAAAAAAATATCATAAACTAAAATAACATCTTTTTAATATTTAATAAAAATAATAACGATTGTTTTGAAAAATAAATTAAAAAAAAATCAGACTATAAGGCAATAAAAAAATAAACACCTTGGATTATTTATTTAAAAAAAAAAAAACTCGCACAAATAATCATGTACAAATAAGATTAGAAATAACCCAAAATAGAAGTCTCAAAAATTGAAATTACATTACCGAATCCTAGAATTAACGAAACCTCTCGAACCATAATTAACAACATCAAATCCAAAATGTAATTTACATCAATCAACCGCCCCCCCCCTCCCAAAAACTAACCCAAAAGAGGAGTATTAAGATTATAATCATGATCATTTTGACCATCTTGATCATCCAGTTCATCGCCGCACTCATACATAGATCCAACGAGCCGTAACTGATCTTCTAAATACCTTTGCAATAGCCCAACTTCTTTCCCCTCTTCCTCTTCACAATCACAGTCACAAAACCCCTCCTCACACCGCCGCAACCGATCGCCTCCGTCTTCTTCGTTCTTGCCCCGTCCACGGCGGAAGAGGCGGATGCATAGCTCGGTGGCGCAGAGTAGAGGCAAGGTGACACAGAGGAATGGAAGGAGGATCGGCGAGAAGAGGAGGAGGAAGACGCAACGGCTCCGTCGTGTTCGGAGCCAGGTGCTGGTGGCTAGCATGACTCGATAAGGTGGGGAACACATGGTGGGGGGCTGGTTGCGGTGGTGGTGGTGGTGGTTGCGGCGGAAATCATGGCTGTAAATCGGTGGTGGTGGTGGAGCTTTGGAATTTGGGAGGGGAGATGTGGTGTTATGCGAATGGGGATTTTTATACATGAAGGGCATGTGATTGTTGAAAGCGATGGTTTGATTTTTTGAAGCAGTTAATCTTCTTAAGCAAGTTGTAAGGACTAAAAGTAGTACTTGTTTATTAAGCTTTAATTTAAAATTGATTTGATAGATTTTAAAAAAAAATGATTTTATTTAAAAAAAAAATGATTTTATTAAAATGATTTTTTTTATATTTGATAGTCATTTAGAAGAAACGAGATGACTTATTCACGCGTTGAGTTGAGTTTTTTTCTATATAAAAAATTAATTAATTTTTTACATGTTATAATTAGTTATTTAAATATTTAATGAGTAAAATTGTAATAGATAAAATATGTTAGAAATGAGTTTTTTTTTCCTGCTAAAAGAAACATTGTGATCAAAATAGGAAGTGGTTCGTATTTTTTATATGAGTTGCCTTTTCCCCAATAATATTAGATCTGAAATATTATAAAATTAAAAAAAATTAAGAAATAAACTTAATTTTTTTGCGTGTTGTAATTAGTTATTTTAATATTCAATTAGTAAAATTTTAATAGATAAAATATGTTAGAAATGATTTTCTCTCTCTCTCTCAATATATATATTTTTAGGCAATAATATTAAATAAATATTAAAACATAAAAATTAGTTTCGTATATTTATAAGAAAAAACCTAAAAATAATCATTATCATTATTTTGAATGCTTTATCTAGGCTTTTTTTTATCTAGGAAATTTAATGATTTTATACGTGTTGTAACTGGTTATTTTAATATTTTAAATTAAATTAGTAAACTTTAATAATGAAAATATTAAGGATTTTTTTTATAAATTTGCATGAAAGGATAAAATTTAAATAATTCAAAACTTTGATACCAAAAATATTAAGGATTTTAAACCAATTCGAAAATTCAAAGAATGGAGACCTAAATGAAACTATAATATACAATTAATTTCAATTGAATGACCTAATTAAAACAAATCAAAACCTATATAATGACAATAAAGACCAGAAAACACAATTGAAAGTACAGGGACTAAACAAAAATATCACAATAAAGAGCTACACTTACATGACCCGTAAACCGACCAAACGGAATGAATCAAATCGACCCAAACCGATCTAAAAATTGAGCATTACTGTTGTTGTTCATAGTGATTTGTGTTACGGTGAACTTAGATAAAAATAGAGACTATGTAGAAATATATTTAAAAAATAAAGGAATTAAAATAAAGACTTAAAAGTATATGGGCCGAAATGAAAATAAAATATGTTAATAATTTAAATGGAAGGATTAAATTTAAAAAAATAAAAGTGTGATAAGGAAAAAATAAATAATTATTTTAATAAATAATAGTTTTGATGCTTTTATTTTTTCAGTAATTTTCGTATAATTTTAAATAATTTATTTGTATTTATATATCTATACTCTTAGTTTTGACTTTTAATTTTTATTAGAGTTTTTATTTGTATTAGTAGGTTGATTGTTTTGCTTAGATATATAGCATTATAAAAAAAATCTAAGACCATTAATATTTTTTTGCATGTTAAAAAATTTGTTTACGGGTACGGTGAAGTAAAGGGCAATTGGCTTGTATATTTTTCACTGTAGATAAAATTGTTCTAATTTTGTACTCATTTTGTCTACGTATCACTTCATATATTTTTTGTTTGTGTGGTATTAGATATAAAATATCTTACATAAAAAATCCCGCAGAAGTCAACCTTAAGGAAAAATAACATCAACTGATGAATTATTTTGATTATAATTATCATTATTATCATATGATTGTTAAATTGTCACAATTATTGTAGCTGTCATTATAAATATTATTATAAATAATTCATATTATAATTATTATTGTTCATACTATCGCTGACACGAATTTTAGAATACTGATATTAATTATATTTTAAAAAAAAACTAGGGAATTTATTTATTTATATATATTTTAAGATGTTGATATTAAATAAATATCAAAAAACATAATTAGTCTAACATATTTATATAAAAAAAAACCGACAAACAATCGTTATTTTAACACCTAAAAATATTAAGAAAAAAACAATAAAAAAACAAAATAAATGGCAAAACAAAACAAAACCATTCCATTAAATGAGGAACGTACTTTCAATTTTATCATTTTCGCTGGCAGAGACGCGGTCTTACCACTTGGACAAGCAACTTCTTTGGGTAGATATCGGATACAAATAATAATAATATAAATATATTTTTAACTATTCCAAAAAGTTGTTACAGAGATTCAAACTCTCGCGCCCCGCCGTGCTTGGGCGCTCTCTAACCACCAGGCCAAGCGACGCTTTTATTGAGTTTTAGTCTACAACTAATAATAATATTATAAAGTAACATGACTGTTCCTGTCCACAGTAATCTGAGCATAGATGAACAGTGTCAGAACACTGTTCAAAACCGTGACCTCTTTTAGCTTTAAAGATAATAATTAGAAAATATTTTTCAGATTATAATATAAAAAAATTAAAAAAAATATCTCTTTTTATTTTTTTCAAGTCTATTAAAATAATAAAAATTAAACCTTACATATAAAGAATTTGAGGGATGGTCATTAAATTTTCTTACATATAAATTAAATCTTACATATAAATTTTCTTATTTGAAACGATATTAAGAATATATTGCCTATGTTAATTTTGTATATTTTGAGAAATTTAATAAATATTTATTAAATATTAATTCCAAAATGTATTAAATTCCTTTTAGAGTTAAATATTTATTTCCTATATTTATTCCTAATAAAAACTGAGTTTTCCCTTTTAAACATCATTGACACTTCATTTCAAATTTTTTTTTAAAAATGATTTTTTTTTTATTTTTACTTTTTTACTTTAAATTAATAAAATTTGATATTTTTATATCGTTTTCATATGCCAATATAAAAAATAATTTTTTTTAAAAAAAATATCATTTTGATATATTTTTGAACAAAAAACACTTTTAAAAACAACCTCAACTACACTCTCAAACACTACATCTTAATCATCTTCTCAGCATTGTAAAGTAATCCTTGCATATAATTAATTATTTTATAGAAACTAAAATGAAATTGTAACTACATCTAATAATATTATTTTTTATTTGTTTTGTTTTGTTCATCAAGAGGCTCAAAAAATGTTACTAAATAAAAGCAGTTCTCCTTAGTTTCATTGTTACTGGATTTTTTTATTATTATTAGAACTTAATCTTATTCTAATAAAAGAAGTTATCATGTACACAACATTTAAGGCAATTTTATGTACATAAAGTTGTCAATTGTTAATATATATATATATATATATATATATATATATATATATATATATATATATATATATATATATATATATTCCTACCTTCTCTAATTTAATATTTCCTTCTCTTGTTTTTAAATTTTATACAATACAAAAGGCATATTTTAAAAGAAAAGTTCTCCCATCTAATCCACCTAGTCCATTCTTTCTCGAAAATAAAATTGTTAAAAAAAAACATCTATTTATTATGAGAACAATTTTGATAAAAAATAATAAAGATTACTTTTTAATTGCACATACCAAATATATTAATGATTTACATAACTATTTAAAATTACTTTCACATATAGTTTTAGACCAATGATTCATTGTGGGTACGATAAAAGGTATATAATTGCATTAAAAAATATAAATGTTGTTTTTTTCAACACTGGATAAATATTTGAAATGATACACTTGATCAATGTATCATAATAAATTAATTGTCCAACACAAAAACTAATAAATGAAAAAAAAAAAGAGTTGGTGTGACTTGTTCGACAAAGTAGGACAAACAAAGATCTCACAATCTCACTCAAATTGTGATATGGTTTAAAAGAGAACAACAAATCATATCAACTCTAGTTAACACGTAAACTTTACAACCTCGATAAGGAACATGATCATAATGAGTTAACTTGATTGGATAGTTTTCTTTCCATTTCCTTTCCTTTACTCTCTTATGGGTTGAACCTTTATTAGGTCTTAATTGGCCACACATCTGATTAAATCTTGAAGTAAATAAAAGAGTTATAAAAAGATTTAAGTTCAAAAATTTAAAAGATATCATATTGTATTGATCTCTTTCACCTTTAATTAACAAACAAAATCTAAAACCCACGTCAAAGGATCATCCCAAGTTTTTTTTAATGTATTTGGGAAAATGATGAAATTTGTATTTTCTTATTTAATTGAAAAAAAAATCAATGATAATAAAAGGTTAGTAATGTATTCTTTAAATAGGAAAAAAAATATTTAAAAAATCAATATATATTGTGTCATAACTCGTCAAATCACCCATTAAAAAGATCTCAAGTGTTCGGGCTTAATGGCCTAGCCCCACACCTAGGCCTTATATTCTTTTTAATATTTTTAATTGGTAGAAGACCCATTGTTCATCTTTTTTTATTAAAAAATAATAATTAAGTGACACTTTGCTGGTTAAAACAACTGGCATATCTCTATTCTACCTAGAATGATAGCTAGAAAATCAGGGTTAGGGGTATTTTTGCTCCAAAATTCATTTTTCTTAAATCATTTTAACAAAAAAACAAACAAACATGATAAACACTCTCACAAAACTTATAAACCAATTATCAACTTAAAAAACTCCAAAAAATGGCTAAAAACATGAAATCAAATTGGGTTACATTTTTCTTAGATAATATTGAGGTTTGAAACAACTATCATCCAACTATTTTCATCAAATTGAACCCGTGTACACTAATATCATCCGTTTTAATGGTTAAAAAAAATGCAAAAACAATGATTTTCTCTCTCTACGTTGGGATCTGGTGAAAAGTACTATCTTTTTAAAAAACTAGGGACTTAAAAATAATAAAAGTAAATTATGTGTCAAAATTAATTTTTTAAAAAAAAAGCATAAAGGACCAAAAAGATCTAATTTTATAAATTAGAAGATTCAAATGTGTTTCTTAAACCAATTTTAAGAACACACACAACACTTATTTTCAAAGTTTTTTTCTAAGTTGGTCCTCTTTATTTCAATTTTCCCCTCGCCAACAACACTGTATTTTGAATGTGTGAACAATATTTGTTGTTATATAAACCCACTCTTCCAATTTTATTAAAATAACTTGTTTGTATATTAATCATTATCCATTTTATTTTTAGTTTTTTAGTTTAAGGATCACTTTCATGAAAGAATATGTTTTGAAAAGTTTTAAATCATTTAAGGAAAATAAATTATTGACCATTTTATATCTAAAAACTCTAAAATAATAAAATTTAACAAAACATTATTTAATGGTGTTAAATATTTATAAACACAAATAGTAACTAGTTACTAAGTACTATTTTTATCGTATAATATAATAGCCAACAACAAAGTATAATATATCAAAAATAAAACAATACAAAATAAACATCTTGAATACAATTATAATCAACATAAAAACCCTATCTCCCAAAACATTAAAGTTGTAATACACCTATGACTTTTCAAATGGTTATGAATTTCACCAATGTAAGTGTTTTTGTATTTGCTTTTTAAATATTAGTTTGCCATTATTCTATTATATGTTTAGGATTATACTAGTTTAATTGGTTAAAAAAGATATAAGGGCAATGCAAATACTTTTTTAAAAAAGTGAAAACAATCCCAAGCTTGATTGAGAAAAAAACTACTATAATTTAATTACATAATAAAAAACATATCATAAGAACATATGAATGAATTTAAACTTAACAACATATGGATGAATTTAAACCAAAAACAATCATGTAGACCTAAAAAAAATTACTAAAACAAAAAATGGTGAGAAAGCTAAAATTCCATCCAACCAAGTGAAAAAAAAAACAACAATAGAAAAACCAATATGAGCCAACCCAAGGGAGCATGCAAGTCAGATCATGACATTTGGGATATGCCAATAGAAAGCAAAAAAGTTTTTGAAGTCTAACCCCAAAAAAATCAAATGTGAAATGATATTTTTTTAATAAAGAAATAGATTAAAAAATACAGAAAAATTCAACATATGGAGAAAACTAGCCAAACTTCATGACCCAAATTATGTGAATGAGACAACCCAATAGATACCAAACCAAAAAAGATTACGAGGTTCAAATTCTAAAATAACTTAATGCTAAAATGACAAAACATAAAAAATATTATATTAAAAAATTTCTAAAAAAACTTGAGTCAACTCAAGCTAGTATGCCAAACCTATGGTTTAAATGAGATCGAGATAAATGAATATAAAAGAAATTGAAGAAAATCACGAAGATCAATATAAAAAAACTCCAACCGTGACGTATGGAAATGACAAATAAAATTAATTCCCAGCTAATTTAATGCTGAATGATTAAATAAAAAATCAATTAATTTTTTTTTTATCAAAGTAAATTCAACAAAGAATGAGAAATAAAAAAAAAGATAAACCAAGTTTTTTTTTAAAAAAATGGTGAAAATTTCTCTATATATAAAAAAATGGAGTCTAGTTTTTAATTGAATAAATATCAAATGATGGAATTGAAAAACATGATCTTAAAAAAATCCACACAAACCTTTTAAATATGGGATAATTTTTAAAACCAACAAGCCATAAAATCCTAAACTCGAGTTCAATATAAAAAAACTCAATTTCTAATTAATTTAATATTGAAAGATATAATAAAAAATCAATTTAAAATATTTTTCAAAGTAAAAGAATGGAGATTGAATTTGATTGGAAAAAAATTAAGGAAGATGAAATTGTAAGAAAAAAATAGTTTAAGAAATTATCTTAAATAAAAACAAACAACAATAATAAATATGAAAAAACTAAAGAGGGATGAAATTAAAAAAGAATTCAAATTTTATAAAATGATTCAAAAATAAATAAATAGTAACCAAATAACATGGATTAAATTTGAATAAAAAAGCAAAATGGATAATTGTTTTCAAATTTTCTAGGGGCAGATTGAAAACCGAGGAGTGTTGTTGACAACATATGTTGCCTCATGACAAAAGGAATACAAAGACAATTGGAATGCCGCCGTAAGAAGTTATGTTTAGTTACTGACCTACTCCTCCACGTGCATTTTTCCAAAGGAAACGAGGGCAACTCAGCGAGTGCAACAAGGTTTTTTTTTTTTTTTTTAATTGTTTTTTTATAAGATTGAATATTTATTAAAATATAAAAATGTCTCCAAGCCAACTTGGTATTAGCCAAGATGAAATGATAAAAAAAACCCTAAAATATAGTTTAGTTGATTTAATCTTTAAGAAAAAATAACCCAAGGGGGTTAGCCTGGCGGTAAGAGGCCTCGGGACGGGGGAGTGTGCTCCTTCCACATCTCAGGTTCAAATCCCACTATGTGCATACAACTCTTTTGGGTCAGCGGACTTGGGCGAAACCCATGAATTAAATGGTTTCTCTGGCTTGCCGCGGTACAGTTGGGCCATGAGATTAGTCAAGCCCCAACGGGTCTGGATTACCCATTCAAAATTAAAAAAATTTAAGAAAAATAAATATATTTTACTGTGTTAAGAAAATAAAAAAACTAAAAGGTCATTGAAGTAAAATTATTATTTTTCATTTTATGGATAAAAAGTAAAAAGATTATTATATCTTGTATAATTTAAAAATAGCAATTGAATCAAGATGGAAAAAAAGGTCTCACCGTGGTTTAAAGTTTTTATTATTAAAGTGTAATTTAGTAATTATATATACCATGCCAATGAATTGTGTTTGGAGATGTAGTGTTTTTTTTTAATTAATCCGTGAATTGCATTATTTATCTACAGGTCATATAATATTGTATATTATAATGTATAATGATTTTGATTTTAAAATATATTTTTAAAATATTTAATATTAATATATTGAAATTATATATAAATATTTATTCGAATACAAATAAAAAAGCTGCACCCGACATTAACAGGAGGTGAAAATATCCCACCACAGCATTTGATAAGAAAGAAAGTGTTCAGAAAAAAAAAAGAAAAAGAAAAAGAAAAAGAAAATAAAGTTGGCCGCATCGTGTTCTTCTAGTGCTGCGTGAGCCGTGCATGAGTGGATGGGTGCCATAGCGGTGGTCACCTCTCCTTAAATTTGCCATTAAAAGCAACCGCATTTTGGTAATAAAAATAAAACAAAAAAATTAAATGAACGACAATCATCAAAAGTAACAGCTTTCACGCGACTCTCTCTTCCACTCTCTAAATCCCACTAACCTCAGTCCCCTCCAATCCTACCCCTCCTAGCTTCTTCTCCATTGGACTGTGTACTCACGCGATCACTCTGCAGCTGGGGTTCATTTCTTGACCGTCAGAATCACAGTAATCAAATCTACAAAACGATGACGTTGCAGCTCATTGAAGGTTAAACCTTGCAAGGGCCAACCCGCTTTACGCTACTCTACAACTCACGCGTAACACATCCCTACTTAACCACCCCTTATCTCATCGCGATGGATACTTTCCTCATCGCACGGTACAGAAGGGGCGGTAGACATGGTCACATGTACACATGCGATGTGTAGAGTCAAGGCCTTTAAAACACAAAACAGACAAGTACCATCTACAAAATCTGGTTTTGTGTAAACTCTTTATTACCACCAAAGTGAATTGCTAAAAACGGAAAAAAAATAAATATATTTTCTCTTCATTTATTTTCCCTGCCAAAAAAACCCCCCATCAAAGCTTCGAAAACCTGAGAGAAGAGGCAGATGCAACCATCACCAGGAGGAAGCCGCAACACTAGTGGCGGTGGCGGTGGCGGAGGAGGAGGAGGTGGGCTTGCTAGGTTCCGTTCAGCACCAGCCACATGGTTAGCGGCCCTACTTGAAGAAGAAGAAGAGGACCCATTAAAGCAAAATCAGAACTTGACTCAGTTACTTACTTCAAACGCACCTTCAAGTAGAAATCCAGTGCCTTTCAATGATTCCAGTGCTGCTGTGGAACCGGGTTTGTTTGGAAACGGGCGGTGGTTTTCAAAGGCAAAATAGCCCCCCAGATGATTTTATAAGGAATTCTGGTATTGGAAGTGACCAAGGGTGTTTTTCTAACTATGGATTCGCTTCAAATTATGAGTACATGCCGTCAAATATGGAGGTTTCACCTTCTGGTAAAAGGGCTAGAGAGCTTGATCAGTTGCAGAAACCCTTCTGCTAGATATCCACCTCCTTCGGTACGTTCCCACCAATCTCTAGCTGATGCTGTTTATTAATCAACTGTTCTTTGGTAGTCTTTCTTTATCATCTTCTGTGGAATTATGTGGGTTCTGATTGGATTGTGGTGTGGCGCTCTTTAATTGGTCACTTATTTCCAGAAAATAGAGAAGAATGGTTTTTAATTGGTCACTGAAGTTTGAGTTACTTTCTTCTTCTTCCTGTTTTGCTAGAAAGGAGCGCTAACTGGATCTCTAAGAGCTTCCACTTTAATGGAGATGGATACGCTTCTGGAGGAATCAGTGCCTTGCCGGATTCGTGCCAAGCGTGGCTGTGCTACACATCCCCGGAGCATTGCGGAGAGAGTAAGATGAATCAATTAACTTGCTATCTGCTGAATTCCAGGGAAAGACAAGCTGATGTGTTTTTTGTTAGTCCTAAATGAACTGTGTTTCCGCTGACTCAGGTTCGGAGAACTAGAATCAGTGACCGGATAAGGAAACTCCAGGACCTTGTTCCGAATATGGATAAGGTAACTCCTGTATGAACTTTCATTGAAGATTTCAATTTCTCTGGGTTGAGATTTACTCTCTAGTTACAGATTTCAACATGGAAAAACAAATATGATTACAATTTCATTGCAATGATGCTGCTTGTCCTGACAGAGAATCTTGCTAGCCTTTCTGAGTAAACAGTTGATATTTTCAAGTATATTACCTAGTGCAGCAACACTTCCTGTGCACTTCATGTATTTTTACTGTTGTTAAATCCTTTGAATTCCCACACCTATCATTTTATGTGAGAGCTCAAAATTAAAGTGCTTCTTGAGAGCTTTTATAATATGGATCTACTGAAAAGGGAGGGATGAAAAAGTTCATGAGGTGTGCTTATTTGCTAGTTAGGGTCATTAATTACTAAACTCATCGTGTTAGATTTCTTAATTCCTAAATTTTTCTTAGAGAAAGAAACCAGGGTTCTCAAGCCCGAGGTTAATGCTCATAAACTACTGTACTGTACTGTAGGGAAAATTTAGAGAAAGCTTTTATATATTGTAAAATATCTTTATTTCATAAATTTTTTATCCGGAAAGTAGCCTGAAAGGTTGGTTAAATACAAGTTTAAATGTTCTAAATGGTAAAATCCTAATATAAATAGAGAAAAAATCCAAAAACAATAAGAATAATAAGGAAAACTCCAAAACAGTATTTTCTAGGCCTAATTTGAGTCTAAAAACAAAAATAGCTAGCAATCTAGTAGCCTCTATATAATTAGGCTTTTAAAATGATTTGTAGAAATTTCAGCTTGATTCAACGCTCAAATTAAAAGATGTGCTCAAATTTCATCAAACTATTTGACTCAACATGGAAAATCTTAACAATTAAAGAAGAATGAAGATGGTGTCCCATGGCAGTCACTTGTACCTGCGAAACACTTGCTCTCGTGTTAACTGTTAAAAATTGAACTTGACAATTTCAAAGGAGTTTTGAATATAGCATCTTGTTTACAAACTGAATTTAGTGATGCTTTTAATTAGATCAGTTTATTCAACCTATTTCTGACTTTATATTGTCACTTGGATTTCACCTCTGCCTCGTGTTTCTCTTGTTTTTCATCTCCCTAATCTGCCATGTTATCTCCTGAACAATGAGCTAACTTTAAAATTTTAAAATTTTCAATCAAAATCAACAATGAACATGTATCTTACCTTCTAATAACAAGGTATTTTGGAGTCTGTCTCCACCATTAAAAAGTCATTGGTCTTAATCAAAATTCAATCAACTACATGATCTCGTTCCAGACAATTTCAAATATTCTATCACTTTATCACAATTAGGAAGATAGTCCATAAATCAACTAAGACTTAGATCTCCATTAAAACTACAGATATCAAGCTACAAATGGAATTCATTTGTCTCATGAGAATGCCTTTCAAGCATTGTCGTGTTGTAATCAACAAATCTCTATAGCCTTCATTAATCTCACCCTTATATTATTGTATAAAATCTCTTCATAATCATCTTGTATAAACCCTAAATTTAATAATTTTTCATAGTTTGCCATGATAAAACTAAACTCTTATAGTACTAGCTATATTTTAAAAAACTTCAAACCATGAATCGTCATCACTATAAGTAACTTTGTGTATGAAAAATTCATTTTTTTTTATAAAAAAATAATTTCCTCGAATTTAGGAGCGTGTCTACAAAAAGGTCGATTACTTACTAAGTTTTGAATTTATCGCCTATTGTACACACCACTTTTCAAATAGACATGATGCTTATATGACCTTGCATTAATAAATTCAGGGTTAGTAAGATCTTTCTAAGTGAAATCTCTAAAACTCATCCTTCTCAGTCATAATTCGCATTTGTGTCTTGTAGTTTCGGATGGTTCAACTGTTTTGCAATTTTTGCTATGAATTCTCTACTCAATCTAGTTTATGCGATTAAATTCTTCTTTTTTTTGAGACCCTAAGTATCCTAGATGACCTCCTCTCCTACATCAAAGAATGGGAAGCTGCCAATATCTCTATCAATCGAATAGGCCAACTTGCTTTGATACTAGTTGATACAATGTATAATGTCAATTACGTTCTTTAATTCCTAAAGTTTTAGGACCTTAAATTATACATAAATAAATGTCTTTATTTGATAAATTTTCTCTAAAAAATAGTACATCCTTAAACATCCTGAAAGTCTTAATCTAAATAGAAAAATAATCCAAGAACAAGGAAAATAATAATAAAAATTCTAAAACATTATCTTCTAGCCCTGAAAACAGCTAGCAAACTAGTTGCCCTTATATAATTAAATCTTTAGAATGATGGGGGAAAATTTCAGCTCAATTCAGTTTTGGGATTAAAAGTTATGCTTGTTTCATTAGACTGTGTGTTGGACTCATTTAGAGTTCCTCAAAACCTATAAATGTTAACAATCAAGGAAGTAATAAATAGGAAAATTACTCTCAGCAACCACCCATGTTTGTTGTTTTTTACACTTTGCAATCAAGTTTTTGAATGTTACATTTACAACCTAGGTCAAAGCAGATTTTAAAAATGAACAAAATAACACTAATACCCCCATATTAAAGAATGAAAGACAGCCATTATTGCACAACTCATTCTTTCTCTTAGTGCCAACCTTTTCTACTCACCTATGTTGTCTTTGTCTTTGATATGAACTTGAAAGTCCTGAAACTACAACGAACCCTTCAATATTTGTTCTGTCTAAACTAGTATCTTTCTTCTCTTGACCTCTCAAGATTTTGTCCTGACCCTCACTTTAGGATTTGTTTTTGTTTCTTTACCTTATTTGAATATGTAATATCAATATTATTATTGTAAGTATTGTTGCCATGATGATAAGCTCTATATAGGCTACCATAGCTACACATGTCCATGCTTTCCTGTGTGACAATCAATAATATATTATAAGACTAAAATGTCAAAATATGAAATGAATTACACAAAAAATAAAGATAATCCAGTGAAAGTTTAATAAAAATCCCCACATTTAAAGATTCAAAAATCTAAATCCAATAACAAGAAATCAATTTAGAACCCAAGACATGTGGTAAGAAAATCGACTCAAAAGGATGTGGAACTAAAAGCAATTATCTAGTTGTTAAGTTGAAGTGAAGCCAAGGAAACTTCATCCATGTTTTAATGTAGCGAGTGGGTCTACGATTGTGGTGGTGGGTAGTAAGGTTGTTGGGTGGTTTTGGTTTTGTGAGGAGATTGAGCTTTGTGTTTCTGGTGGCTAGATATGGAGGATGGATGGATGTGACAATGGAGGTATTGCAATGGTGAAGGAGAAATGTTACTATGCAGAAGAAAAAAGAAAGGGAGAGGTGTGGTGGAGATGGCGGTTTATGATGGGGAAAAATGACATTTTTGTTATTTTTAGGGGCTTTAGGGATTTTTTAGTCATTCTCTCAAATATAGTGGCAGTCTTGTAAATAAATATATATTTCTTGGTTGATTTTTTATGGAACTACCTATAAATTTTAGGTTGTGTATAATATTCAAAAACTTGGTTGCAAAATGAAAAAACAAACAAACCATAGTTTGTTCAAAGTGATTTTCCTAAATTAAATACAACAATAGTGAAAATAATGCCCGACAATACACTATACAGCTTTTATTTAAATGTTAAAACTCTTCAAGCGGAAATTACAAATTTAGAAACTATTAAGTAGATTTCATCTCTAGAAGAATTGGTGAATTTATGTATCATCCATTCCATGACAAAAGAAGATAAAGTATTTATATGAATTAAGTCCTCTTTGAAACAATTGTGAGTTGACTATAAAATATGGGTTAATGATGACAAAGTGAATGCAAAAGCAAAAGGTGTAAATATAATGCTCTATTGAAATGAGTTTCTTGGTAGTCAAGGATTGCTTGTATATGTCGAGGTGCTAAATGATTAGCAATTTAATGAAAGCAAGGGATTTGAAATCACTAATAGTTTTTGGTAATGGTTATGAACATGCAAAGGCTAGAGAAATGACATCTATAAGAGCTTTGTTTGAGGAAGCTCTTTAGTGAGATAATGTTATTGTTGTCTGATATGAGATATTCTTAATTCTCAAAATTGGTACCCAAAAGCAGTTGTGAAGATGTTTCTCAAAAAATGAACAGACGGATGTTAACTTGTGAAGTTAGCTCAATGATGACATGAGCTAAAATTTTTGTGTGGTAGGCTAATGCCTAAGATTTGATTCCTAGCAATATTTGGAGCAAACAACTTTTTGTTTGGGTTTCTTGTCTTAGCTTCAACTTATGATTCATTTAACAAACAACTCAATGTTCTTGTAGATTTCCACTTGCTTGTGGTGGAATTAAAAATGATTTTATAACGATACTCTCACTCTAAAACATCCTAACTAAGATAAGTTATATTACTATTATTGTCTTCATTTCCTAACAATTTACTTTGCTTATTCTACTAGCAATCCATTTATGAATGTATGAGTTAAATCCTGGATGAATATGTGACTTCAAGTCTAACAATTCTAAAACTTGATTGTCTTTGCATTCCCAATTATTAACATTTTTAATAACACCTAGTAAATTAATATGTCTACAACTAGTGACTCATGTTCATGACCTGTGATCAATAGTCCATCAAGTTATGTCAATGAAAATCAATGAACTTTTATTGAGCTTATTAAGTCTACCCTAAATCCTAAAAGGAGACCATGAATAATGTCTTACTAAGATTCATTTATTTTATGGCATTTAAGGTTCCCTTGTTATTTCACTGCAACTGAACAACCAATTATCAACATGCTTATGTGAAAACTTATTGAAAAGGCCAAATACTTTTAATTGTTTGGTAAATATTAGACTTAGATAATTCTAAGATTTATTTTTCTTTTAAAATCAAAAGAATAAGCTACTTCTCTTAATAAATAAAGTAATGACCAATGTTAAGTCCATTTACTATAGATACCAAAAATAAATACTGAAAACTTTTTTGACATGATTTTTATGAAAATAAAGATGAGTTTTAAAAGGCTTGAAATGTTGACCCAATGAGCATTTTTAATATGGCTCGAAACCTTTAATGAGTTTTATAAATAATTCAATACAAATATATGTATAAATGATAATTGATTTTCTATATTTGGAACCATGTCAATGCATATTGTTGACTAATATCAATGTTCATAGATAAAGAAAACATGAATAAATGACCAAGAACATGAGAGTAAAGAAGATGCAAAATTAAAGGATTTGGTCAAATGCATTAAAGAACCAAATATCATTTCCCAAAACAATGTTCAATCCCAAAATCTCATTACAAAGCACACCAAAACCAGATCAAGCTACTTGGTTAACATCATTCAAACACAAATATCAATTCAATACAAAATTATTCAACCCCAAAAATCACATCATAAAACACATCAAAACCAAAATTCAAACAAGATAATTATTCAAAAAAATATTTGGGATTTGAAATGGATCTTCTAGGGGTGAATGAGGTGGATTGGAGGTTGTTGGAACAGTGGTGATGGCAATGATAGAATAGTGGTGGAGCATGACTGTCATGCACTAGGGGAGGGTTGTCATGGTTTGTGTCGTTACACGTGCCAACGATGTTTAATCATCACGTGGAAGGGCTTGTAGGATTCAATTCTTCATGGTTCTTCTTGTGGTGGTGGTGTAGGTGACCGTCAACTGGTGAGAGAGATCCAAGGTGCTATGGGTCCAATGGTTTTCTTTCTCTCAATTGGTTCATGTTCTAACTTTTCAATCTCCTCACATAGAGGTTTTTGAGTTACATGAATTATATGGCTGTAGAGTGCTCATAAAGAAAAGAAGAATGACAAACATCTCACCTTGTTTGAGGGTTAAAAGAGAGAAATTGAAGAGAGAAGTTTTGGTGGAAGTTTTCTCTCTCATCAATTGACGATGGAGAGGTTATTGTCTAGGGCTTTAAGATTAAGAGAATGATGGTAATCTTGTTGAAAATAGAGGTGGGAGGTGAGAGAAATTAAGGGGAGAGTTTTGGTTTTAGAGGGAGAATGACAAGGATATTGTTTTTTGTGATAGAAAGTTAGGAGAAGATGATTAATGTTTTTTAGGGTTTATTTCTCTATATTTCAGTTTATATTCTCTAAAAACAATTATTGTGGATCTCTTATAGGATGATTAGGGTTTTGGTTGGATTCAACAAAGGGCATATACTGCACTGTACAAGTTAAACTATTAGTCATATTCAATACCAATTGCCAAACAATCCTTTTATAATGGTGAGCTTGATGTCAGTCTAATCATTAGTGGATGTCTCAAACACGAGCTCGTATATGTTTTTTTATCTCCAACATTGTTCAAGTTATATGTTTTTTTGCATTATTGACGTGAATGCAGACGATGTTACCATTCATTATGTAAAACAGTTGCTTGAAAGCCTAGTCTTACCTAATATCATCTTATTCCTTTCTTAATTCTTGGTGAAATGGCATTTTGTAACGATCTTGTTCCTTTCTTAATTCTTGGTGTAATGTATTATTTTTAAACACAGAGGTAAAACATTCGTAGCTGATCTTCTGAGAGGACAACATTTTAAGGCATTGTAGCTTAATACGACGAGCAAACCAAATTGCTAGTTTGATTTATTATTAGTATTTTGAAACCTTAAGAACAAGCGTTTAGTTTCTCTGCAAAAGGCCTACATGGGGGTACTATAGTGTAACATAAGCTCTTTACGTAAAACTCTAATTTGAGTTGTTTATTGGGTTTGATTTGTTATGTTTAAATACTAGACAAATCAAATTGCAAACTATATTAAGGCTCAAGGATTTACTTTTTTGTTATCTTTCTATTTATACAGATAAATAAAATCACAAAACTATACCCTATAGGTTCATACATTTTCTTAATAAGAGGCAAAAACCTTGGTGCATGGAGGAAGTGCCCACATTGGTTAATGGAACTTCTGAGGGAAAAGAGTGTATGCATATGAGTGCTTGACGGAGCAGAAGTTTGACGTATTGGATTTTTTCCAAAATCCTAGGGGTCATTTCTGTTGGTTTTATGTATGATCTTGATATGGTGCTCTTGTTTGTTTCTCACTTCAGATTGTCTCGCGTTTTTAGTTCCTATCATTTTAGGTATGCAACTCTTTTTCCTCGGCTTATTTAACTTAATATTTGTAAACCATGAATGATATTCCATGCCTTTTATAAAACCTCCCGAATCGACAATCTTAATAGATATCGATGCTTAAAATGTAGAAAGATGAACAAAATAAAAATTTGAGTCAAGTGTTCTCAGTAACATACCATGACTTGGCTCTAACAAATCCTTCTTCATGGTTTAGATAACTTGATGTTTTAGTGTCATGCATCACTAACATGATGGTAATGAGACCCATCTTGCATCAATGGTTTTTGATGTAAAATTCCTTGTTGAAATTCTTGAATATTGCTACTCTTTATATTAACCTTTGTTTATAGTTTTTTGATTTGGCATTTTCCTGGTCGATTGTGCAGCAAACAAACACCGCGGATATGTTAGAGGAGGCGGTAGACTATGTCAAGTTTCTTCAAAAACAGATTCAGGTACTCTCCATATTTTAAAAAATAAATTATAAAAAAACTACAAGTCATATGCCAATACACTATGGATAACAATGAAAGGACTATTTTATCATTCGAAAAAAAAACCCAACAACCTTTCTATAAGGGGTGATATCACTTCTCCACTTGACTCATTAGTCATTTCCAAATATATGTGGACAAATTGGTCTTATTATATTTGTTGGCACATTAGAATTAATTAATTACCTTTAAAAGCAAAAACATATGTTACACTTAGTATTTAATAATATTAAACTTTGCCTTATATCAAAGTTATTTGATAACTGAGTTTCATGATTTTATTCATTTACCTTGGTAGCTCTTGATTTATTCAATTAATTTTTTTATAAGGTTACCTCGGTGTCACGATCAAGTTATATTTTGGCATTCTAACCTGGGTGGCTTGGAGGTTGATTTTTTTAATATTTTTTTGTTACTTTTTTTTCCCACTTTAATACTACCATTGTTTCTTTAATTAACTAATAAATTAGTTAAGCTTATTAAACTCAATCAATTCAGTAATTGTTTTGACTTCTTAGAAATATTTGCATTGTTTTAGCATTTTTCGGCCTTTACTTCTCATGAGCTTCTAGTAACCAACAGATTCCAGATTTTCTATATCTTTTTGTCTCCTCACTTCATATATTTTATTCCATGATTAGATAGTGCTACAAATTGAAATGCAAAAGCAAAGAGATGCTAGTATTTGACTGGCTGAAATATGGCAGGAACTCACGGAACAGCAAAGAAAATGCAAATGCATGGCTAGAGAATAACAAGGAGGCATTGCCTGCCCACTTTTCTGTTTAACTATCAGATTACTGAGACTTCATTGAAGGTCCATCAAGGTATTCTGCTGATAACCATCTCTGGAAGCTCCATCTTGTAATTAAGAGATTACTCCCCGTCTGTATATGAAAGCCTGTCATGCGGGCAACAAATCTCTAGGGTTCGTGTCAAGGCTTAGCCGCTTCATGCAGGAAAGTTCTGGCCTCGTTTAGCTGGTATGCTAGTATTTGTACACAGTAATATACTTTTCAGGGTGTTCCTGAGCCAGCATAGGTATTCATGGTATTGTTTTACGGCCATGAACTCCATAGAAATGTCCTGAATAAGCAGTTATATCAATGAAAATCTTCGGTCAAATGTTTCTAATATGCTTGAACGGTGTTGCTTTGCCAATTATGTCACCATAACTTTTTAATACTTCTTAGAGAAGGTGTGTTACCTATATGTGCCATAGAATACTTTTTCCACATCATTTGTTATTCTTGTCTCAATACTTGTTAATGTTATTTTTCTATAATTACCTTTAAATATTGAGTTCTTTATACTAGCTCTTAAACTATTCTTGGCTAAAAAGGGACAAATCATTCCATGATCTCTATCTACAATTATATTTTATTATCCCAATCTAATGTTTTTATATAGATAGTAGAGTACAAGTGAAGATGAAAATATCATGTGAGCATTGCTTATACTCTAATATTATCATGCTCCTTTATTTAAGAGCAAATAACTTTTACTTTTTACTTTTCTTATGTTGGATAAAGTTGTATCTAGTTTAGAATTTTATCCAAAATAATACCTTTGTAGCTCTCATCTACCTAATAGTTGCCTACCAAGGGTGTGAACAATCTGAAAGTAATTGTTCCATATAATTTACTTGTACCTTATTTGGAATAGAAATTTGGGTGAGAGACTTTTCCATGTTGTAAAGTTAGTGTTCAACTACTTCAATATCTACCTCTTCTTTAAGTGAAACACACCTCATTTTTTTCATGTTTTTTACCCAATACACTGGGTGAAGGTGTTATCTTGTTTGAACCACATGTTACTCTCGTTAAACTACACATTATTAGCCTTAAAACTTGTTCCAAGTATGTAGGGTTGTTTTGTGGCATTAATGATACTAATTGCATTATTAATGATACTAATTGTTCCAAGTATGTAGGGTTCTTACCAAATATTTCTTTAATTAAAACTAAGGATATTTTATATATATACTAGTCAATTACTCGTGTTTCGTCATAGCTAGAATTTTTTTTCAACATAAAACAAATATTAATTGTGTGAGATTTTTTTATTATATTATAAATTTAGGGAAAATAATAAATTCGTGAAGAATTCCTGTAGAGTGCGAGTTTCCTATAAAATAAATAAATTTTAAATCGATATAAATTTATCTGTTTAGTAGATTTCAACGAAATCACCAGAGCTTAAAATTATCATTGTCATTAAAAAAACAAGAAGATTCAAATACCTAAATTATCGAATTCACTGTATTAGGATTAGTTCATTTTAAAATATAAACAAATAAAAAAAATAAGTAGTTCATTTTCTATCTACAAAAATAAATAAAAAAAATATCATTGAAAATCCTTTTATACATTACCATAATTATCATAATTATAACAATTAAAATTATTATCAACATTATTTCCCAAACATTCAAAATCATTCTCGAAAAAAAAAAAGCATAATCTTTTTACAAAAAAAATAAAATAATAATAATTATAAAAAAAGTAATTATAAAAATAAAAATAAAAAAATAAATTTTATCTAATTTGAATCCTAAGTAGATAGAAGAGGGGAAGGAAAAAAGGTCAATCACCACCTAACTTCCGCATTTTTAAACATTCGTGTTGCCCCATGATGTTGGGCACTAATACATCCTCCACCCAAGGGCGCACATAACGTTCATGCTCTCTATGCGTGTAAAGCAAATGCCAATCACTTTTTAAAAATAATATTAACTCTGTCAACACAAAAACAAAAGAGAATGAAAAAACAAAAGCACCCTCATCCCAACAACATACAACCCCAAGCTCATTAAAGGCAAAATCGTTAGCACAATGTCACAATCCACAATAAATCATCTCACATGCTACAGTGTATTACACAGTATAACACTCATACTTTTTATTTTTTAGTTATATATATATATATATATATATATATATATATATATATATATTATGATTCCTTTTTAAAAATACTTTTCTTCATGGAAAAGCAAGATTCAATAAAGAAATAAACAACAATTCATTATAATATTTATTTGACTGTATATGAAGATAAAATAATAGGTTTGAGATAATTGTATAGCTTGAAAAATAAACAAATTTATATTTTATTCTCATTGAATATTCATGAAAATATAATATAAAAAAAAACTATGCATAGTAGGTTCATATATATAATCGTTCATAATGTAATTGCTAACATTACAATAAAAAATCTCTAATTTTCTTTGAAAAACAATTACTTTTATTTAAAAAGTTATTTTAGAATAAGAAACAAAGAAGAAAAGGAAAAGGCCAAGAGAATCAAACTTAAACACTCATGGGCCTAACATATTAAAGTAGTATAACTAATTTTTTATTCAATTAATAATATAATGGATGATTGAAAATTTTCAATCACTTTTTCCAATTAAACAAAAAATAAGATTTGAGTTTTGAGATGATAAAACCCTAATTTCAAAATGCTATATCTAAACACCTAAAACAAATATCCTACAAAACTCAAGAACCCTATTTCTAAATAGTCTAAACACAAGTAAATCAACTCATATCAAACTTTTTTTATATATATTTTTGCCTATTTTTTCTGCCATGATTAAAGAACCCAACTCCCTCCATTAAACTCTAATTTTCATGATAAACTCATTGATACCAATTTTGATTGAACCCAACTTTCGATAATGTTTTCTCTCTTTTTCAAACATCTAGGGATTGAAAACATGAAAGCAATAAAGTTTCACGACCAAATTATAAATGTTATAAGACATGGGGACTAAAAGGAAAAAAAAACAAGTTTAATATAGCAACACCTCTCTCACTAACAAATCATCCATTCTATTGAATTAATGCCAAATTTTATTGAATTTCCCCCCTTTCTTATCCTTATAGTATCTTTTTTAATCTTTTATTTTTATTTTCGTACACCTCTCTAGTATTTATATTCTCTGGAATCAAAAGTTAAATTGGAAAAAAAAGTATTATTAGGAAATCTATATTCTTTCTTTCTTTTATTGTGGATTCCTAATTAATTAAATCTTTCTTTATTAATTTTAGGGATTTCCTTTTGATAACTTTTCCAATTGTGTCTTCTTTCTTATTTTGCATTGTACTACGTTACTTTTATACTCCCTTACCATTTTAGCTCCCTTTTCTTCCTCTCTTCTTATTCTAACTCTTAAATTATTTTTATTATCTTATAATAGAAATATAATAAAATAAATGAAAAATTTAGAAAATAAAAAAATTTGATTGAAATTTATAAATTATTTTAGAGAATACATGGAAAAACTAGACTTCATGATATTTTTCGTTTGCCTTAAATGGGTTAGTTCTAATATCATGTCTTGGGTCATGACTTTGATAGGCTAATTTTAGTCAATTTGTTTGAATTCATTACTTTTTTAATTTTATCTCTTAAAATTGAATTGGTATGAGACTATTCTATATATATTTCTCTCTCTCCATTTTATAGGATTGTCTCAATTTTATGATCTAGGTGAAATGGTTTAATAGATTAACCTAGGTTGAGTCATATATATATATATTTTTTAAATTTGATTCCTTTGCTATTTTTTTTCTATTTCATATTTGGTTGGTTTGAAAATTAATCTTTGTGATTATTATTGCTCTTATTATTCCTTTTATTAGTCTATCTCGTTTGATTCACTTCAGTAGTAGGGGTTCGTGGGCTATCCGGATTTGTCGGGGTTTTCTTAGGTCTTTTTATTTTCTTACTTCATCCTTCTATATTGAGTTAGTTGCGAATTGGACTTCATAATTTTTTCCAATTTTCTTTGTATATATTGGTCACACATCCCGAGTTGAAGGTTTGGTAGACCATTTTAGGATGACTCAAGTTATTTTATGATTTTTATTTTATTTTGTCCTTCAAAATTAGATTGATTAAGAGTTGAACTTTCATTTTTTTATTTAATTTCTATAAAATTATTTGGCTCTCATGCATTGGATCACATGTTTTTCAATCTATCCTAAGTTGACACATGTTTTTTTTTAAATTAAGTATTAATTTTTTTGGTTCAGCCCGCCAACAATTTGTCATTTGGTCTCATTTTGTTTTAATTCTTATATGAATTAAAATGTTTTAATTATTATTTTATTAAAATACATTTGATTTATTACTTATTATCAAGAAAGGTTATTGGGATCTTTTAAAAAACTTGACAAGATATTTTTTTATAACATATCATCCAATATATTACAATCTTAATATTTTTAAGTAAAGATATTCAGCACACAGATCAGATTTTGAGTACATAATCATAAAAGAAGATTTTTTTTACTAATAAACATGTTGGAAATATCTTAATAATTTTTATATTTTATTTAAAAACATATATATATATATATATATATATATATATATATATATATATATATATATATATATATATATATATATATATATAAACAATTGATCTAGTGCATGTGAGCCAACAATCCAGTTAAGTATACTCGGGGATCAAAAACAAAACTCACTCGTAAAACCTGCACTGAACGAGTCATCTCATGCAACTCACTAAAAAATCCAATTTTTAGTTCTTATTATCTGTGGTCCTGTAACTCCCCATTTACCATTTTCATTAGGAAATAATGAGTTGTTCAAGATTTATTCTGTAACTCCCCCTCTACCATTCTGCTTCTATAATATCTCATGACTTCCAAATCTCTTCGGCTTTCAACTCACTAAGAAATTCCAGAAACATTTTTGTTTTCTCCTGCTGGAATTCTTAACAATGGGTCGCAGAAAGGTAAAACATGAATTGATTTCCAATGAATCTGCTAGGAAAGTGACCTTCAGAAAGAGGAAGGCTGGCCTACTGAAGAAGCTCGATGAACTCGCAACTCTTTGTGGGGTTTTTGCTTGCGCCATTATTTTCAGTTCCTATGATGATCAACCAGAGATTTGGCCTTCCCCTGCAGAAGCACTCTCTGTGTTGGAAGAGCTGGAGAGATCACCAGCAAGAAAGCCAGGAAAATACATGGTGGACCAGGAAGTTTTTCTCAGCACAAACATATCCAAGCTGAATCAGCAATTGCAGAAACAGAGGCAGAAAAACCTCAGGCTCGAGCTGGAGTTGATGATGGCCGGGTGCATGGAAGGTATGGATTTACATGATTTGACATATATAAAAAACCCGACTGAATCAATTCAATTTTTGGAGGAAATGATCGAGTCTGTCACCTCTGAGATCGAGCATGCTGAGAATTAGAGTGAGGATTAATTGTTGGTGCTCTGGAGAATAGATCGACTGAAAGGCTATACCTTTCGGATGAAATCTGTTTTAGAATCTCTATATTTTCTCCTTTTATTTGAACTGTGACCCTTTCATCTCGTCTCAATGAATATATATATTTAATTCACATATACCAGGGCTGTTTATTGTTTGCTACAGCTAATTTGGAATTGAATAAACAAAATGGTGGGACTACTTTGCAGAAAGGCCAGCAATTCCAAACCTATTGTTATGAAATGATTTCAACAACATCAAAAGGCCTAAATTATGAATTTAAATCCTCAATCCTCCTATGGCTGATAATATATTCTCTCCCCAGATCTCTGGAGAATTGACCCTTTGTTTATTTGAATAACCTGCAGAAAGCGCTATCAACTGTATGTCTGCGTATGTTTTTGCAGAAGGAATCCCACCTCTCTAACAAAAACCTCTCACAAACTCTCATTTTAATGCCATGGAGTTTTCTTAGCGACCGAACTAGCATCACAAGCCATCTTTTATGGTAAAACACCAAGTTTTTGGAAGTGGCAACACAGTCTGGGCTGAGATGCAGCAGAAAATGTTTACAAAAAGCGAAACGGGCACCAAAAGCAAGATTTCAACTACTCTGTTGACAATAAAAAAGGCACAAGCGGTTTACAAAACTCCAAATTTACATTAAACTGAACACCTAAAACCCACATCACATACAAGTGTTGTGGAATTTCCCCACGTCTTTTCTTTTCGAAGTACTAATACCACTGCCCAAATTCAAACTACAGGTTAACATGGAAAGTCATGGCGAAGTTACGCTTCCAAAAGCACCAAAACTCATAAAAGATGAACAGCTTTCATGAGATCAACAAGCTACAGGTAGATGAAGCCTCTGGCTTAGGTAAACGAGATGCCAAGTAAGAGCCATTAAAGTCAGTATGTTGAGGAAGGATGAATAGGAGTTTAGGGTCTTTAACCTTTCACTCGTTGTACTCATTCTTGACCCCATTTCCTCTTTCTCACGGTTCTCTTGTGCCGGTGAGGGGGTTGTTTCCTCCGCTCTGGGCATGGTTGTAGCTGTGCCTGAGCCCGTGGCATGAGTGGCCGGCTGCTCATGACGTGCTTCGCTGAAACCCGGCTGTTGGGATTTCCCTTCCTCTGCCTTCTTCCTTTTCAATTTTCATACTCTCAAACATTGCCTGCATATTATGTTCATGGAAAGGAAGAGCTAAAGAAGCTGATCAAACAGAAACAATTGGCACATCTTCCCCGTTTTTAAGAGCTAGCTAAATTACTTTGATTTCTCATTTTTCCATCCCTTCAATATTGAAAACTGGGATTTCCATCAAACATTGTTCGTATATGATAGCTAGAAAACTTAGCGAGCTAGTCCAGCCTAAATATAATCTAGTGTTATTTACCTAGCCATAACACAAATGAACAGCACGAGATGAAGTTAAAGATACCTTTGTAGCCGAAGGCTCGAGATAGAGAAGATTGACCAAAACCATCAAAATCGAAGCCAGAAGATTATAAGCTTGAAACATTTCAGCCCTGCTGGTGAGCAACCTCCTGTTATGCGCCAGCAAATGACCCAGCAAAGCCAATCCCGATAGAATAAGCCATGGCTGTGAAATAAACAGGATATATCTTGCTCTGCACTACCCCAAACTGTTGCCTTGGCAAAACCCTAGCCAACACATAGCTCGAAATAAAAGTAACCCATACACACATCCCATAAGCAATGCCAAAACCCATCAAACCCACAACACCCATCAACGCTGTAACTTCATCTGATATGTAGCGTTTTGCATGATTCACAAATGTAATAACCCTGTTTGAGACATGCTTCGTGCTTTCTTTCGTCTTCTCCACGACGTCCTCTGTTACCTCCTCTGATTTCTCTGTGATGTTATGTACAACACCAGAACTGATCGTCTTTCCCCAAGTCTTTTGCTTCTTTTACTGTATGTTTGACTTTGTTAAGGGACTCTTGTGCACATTCTTTGCCATCCTGAGCTTTCTCGGCCGTTTTCTCTTTTGCTTTCTCATAGACGTCTTCAACAGACTTCCTTGGCTTCATGGGTTTTCTCTGATGCAGTGTTCTTTGCTTCCTCATACAAATTCTCGGCTTTATCTTTGGCCCCATGCTCCATCTCTTTCTTCTTATCCATCACATCATGCGCCACCTCAGAAACCTTGCCTGTGGCCATATGTAGAACTTTAGCCACCCCTTTGTGTACATTTGCCTAGCCCATCACATAAAATCTCTGAAGGGTAGCGTTTCTCAGTCCCAGAACCATGAAAAACGCCTTTGCCAACATTTGGATGAACATAATCAGCTTCTTCTTCCATCTTTTCTTTTGCTTTTTCAACCAAGCCAGGTGATTTAAACTTCACACCACCATCTTGTCGTTGATTTTGTTGGGGATGGGGTTGTTCTGGAGAGATCGAGACTTTAGTGTTGTGGTGACCATTTTCTTCATAAGTCTCGACAACAATGACCCTATGACCTTCTTTCTCTATAACATCTTCAACCTGCTGTTCTTGAAGGGTGGTTTCCCTGCTGGGCCTGGAGACCAGACCTCTGCTGCAAAAAGAGAGGTGAAAACGAGACTCAATGCAAAAAGATTCATCATTTTCTATGATTTCTATCAGTTTCTTTGGATTGATTGATTTCCCAACTGCTGGAGGGTTAAGTTTTGAGACGCAAACACAATTGGTTATGGCATTTTATAGGGGTTCGGATCAGTATACTTTTCTGGGCTTTTTCGGTGGAGCTTCGAGGATTAGACCACGTAGCATGGAGCGGTTGACTAGCGGGTACGTGTACTGTGACATAGCCACGTGGTTAGTTACGTGTCTCATCTTCACAGTTTTAGTTTCTCTTTTCAAAACAAAACAAAAACTCATGGATTGCTTTAAGGTTCAAAGTTCTTTATGGAACCTGTAGTTTCTTATTTTTTACTCCTGTTGCTTTAGTAATTGCATATTGTTTTGAAAATAATTTATTTTAAAAATATATTAAAATGATATTTTTTATTTTTATTTTTATATATATATATATATATATATATTAGTCTATCAAATAATTAAAAAACATTAAAAAAATTAATTTAAAATAAAATAAAAATCTTTTTTTTTTAAATTCTTTTTGAAACATAGTGTAAAATATCTCCTAAATATACTAGTTTGATTCCCTTGGAGCATATTTATTTTAACCCAATAAAAATAAAACAAGTGAGCAGTGTTAATGTTTATCCTAATTGAAAGAAATAACTGGAAATTAAAAAATTGATACGTGCATTTAAAAGAATAAAAATTATATTTTAAAAAAAAAATTCGTTGAAATAAAAAATTGTAGTATAATTCATAATATGTTTTTTTATATTTTTTTTCTCATGGGTTATGAATTTGATTGAAAAAATAAAAAGAGAAATTTAAAGTAGAAAAAATATATATTTTCAAATCTATATTATCTGTGTATCTCAACATTTCAACATCAAAAGTCCAAACATCTTTGATGTGACTCTTGACTAGCTTAGTAGGGTAATTAGGTAATTTACCAGAAAATATCTATTTCATACAGAAAGAGCTAAAATGCCTGGAAAATGACAAAGCACAGCAATAGTAAGAGATAAGGACAGCAGCCCACAAAGAGGAGGTAGCCCATCCTAACTGAAAGCACACCCTGGTCGGTATGTCCAATTTCTTCTCCCCATCTTTCTGTTTCTAGACCTCCATTTTCTTCTTCTTTTTTCTTTAATTTCCTGAAAATCATTTTTTATGTGAAGAAAATTATATATATATTTAAATAAAAAAATAAAATTTTAATTATTTCAGATTTTTAATAAAAAAAATATATGTTTTAACTCGAACTCAAAACCTGTTATATAAATATAACTCATATGTCATCATGGTATATCATAGTAACACTTTCCTGAAAAATTACTTAACATATTAATGGAAATAAATATTTCCATTGTTTCTAGACCTCATTAATCACCTAGTATATTTAATTTTTGAGTTTCAAAAATATTTATTTTTTTTATTTTATTTTAAATTATTTTCTTAAATCATTTGTTATAATAGCAAAAAGCAAAGCTTAAAAATATTATTTTAATATATTTTTAAATATCTTAATTTTTGGTAGTTGGATTATGCTTAAACGACAGCTTTATCTCCCTTCCTCTGTCTGTCGACGTGTTTCTCTATAATTTCTCTAGCTTAAAGATTGAAAAATAAATAAAATTAACTTTGGATAAAATTAACAAAAGAAATAGATAAAGCCCAGGGACAATGCATGGATCCAGGTGTCAGATCCACAGTCACCCCCATCTTGTCGAGGAGACAGCCTTCAGTCTGCTGCATGTCTATCCTTATCTTTTTCATCTGGGCTTTCAGAAATATTACCGAAGCAGCCATGGATGTGGTGTGCTTTACACAAAACTCTAGGGTTACCGTACTGTACGTGTACTCTACTTTTCTGTTATCTAATTAATGCTTTTCAACCACATGTCAAACCTATTATTTTTATTTTTTTATTTTAAATTGATTTTGTTATTTTTAAATTATTTTAATATATTAATATCAAAAATAGTTTATAAAAAATATTATATTTATAATAATAACATTTTAAACACAAATTCATGCACGCTCTTGAAAATATCTTTAGCATCAACTCTTTTTTCTAAGTCAAAACTGTAATTATTGCGAAATGTACTGTCACTGTGCTGTCCAATGCCCACGCACCACATGGTCCGTCCAAGATGCCGTCGCCATTTCCACCAACCTTTCTCATTATTTGGGAAAAAAAGAAAGAAAAATTGAAACAAAGAGATATATAAAATTATTATTTTAGTTTAAATTGAAATAGAGTATCTGCTTAACGATATAATAAAATTATTAATATTATTCAGAGTCCAGATTGGCTACAGACAGCTGTCTTTCCATATTTGTACACGTGTTTTCAAAAAAATAAAAGGAGGATAAGAACAAGATGAGTGAGTTCTGACTATTTTCTTACAGTGTGCGGAAAGTAGTTACGTGTGCCTTTGGGATTGCTATCAGCCCATCGAATATATATTGATTGCACACGTGTTTAGTAGATAACTGGTCATTGTTTAGTGGTAAACAAAATTGTTGATATTAATTAAATACTCAAATAATATATATATATATATATATATATATATATATATATATATATATATATATATATATATATATATATATATTCAGATCTTTAGCATAAATTGCTTTTAAAATTGCGTCAAACAAGTATAGCTAATTTATATAAAATATAAGAAAGAAATTGAAGAAAAATCATATTAATCTTTTTGAAAAGATCAATTAATAATTAAAATCAAACCAAACAATATAAAAATACGATTGAGGACATTGATCCAAAAAAGACAGATGATTTTGATGTCAATGAGTTTTTTATAATGTAAAAAAATTATACAAGGTGTGATTTTATAAATATATTTTATAAAGTGTTTATAATATTTTTTTTCAGGTCATAATATAATTAAAAATAAATTTCTCTCGGTCAGAAACATGCCAACTCAATTTCCAATGATCGGAGATCAATCACATTTAGTCAGTGTTGGGAGCCTAGGAGCTATAGGCCTTCCTTATCCAAGAGATTATTTTTTATTTTTTATTTTTATCCATTATAATTGTATTTTATTTATTTATTTATTTAAAAATTTCATACTTAATATTTGGTTTATTATTAATTGAAAAATATAATTTTTTTAGATTGATTTTTTTTCATCGAATTGATATTTTGTTGGTTATTAATTTTACAGGTGTCAATTTTAGATATAAAATATATATAAAAAGTTTTCAACTCGATTGACTTTATGACCTGAAATACAAGTTAAACTGATTAATTTTAGCGGGGTAAGGACGGGGTTTATAATTTTTTTATTGCATAAATAGTTTTTAATTTATTTAATTAACTATATATATATATGATTAAAAATTAAAATTATTTAAAAAAAAATGATATGCACAAAAACATGGGTTAAACAGTAGGTCCTACTATACTAATTTGTGTTTAAAAATAGAGAACTCCACCCGCTTCTAATGTACCTGTACGTCACTGAAAAACATTGAAAGCGACCGTCTCCACTCAGTACCTGATGACTCAGACTTTCCCTTGTCCATCGCACAATCTACCAGCCTCCTTTTTTTTAAATAAAAAAATCTGGACCTTCCTCCTCAAAATACCACAATACCCTTGTACCCCTCACCAAGATTTTTTATTTCATTATGGAAATAGTTAATTTTTTTTATTAATTTGGATGTACAGTTGAGCTTATTCATATCTCGAATAATTTTCTCTGTCCTAAAACTAATGACCACATATATTTATAGTAGTCATCATATTAATAATCATAGGGTTTGAATCTAAAATCACAAAAAAAATAAACTTTTTAATCTCAATCTCTTACTATTAAATCACATGCTAGATATCTGAGAATGTATCTTTCTCTATAAACTAATTACCTTAAAACACACGTACGACTTTTATTTCTCATTAGTTAATCCTTGATTCATGCCATAACATTGTAATTCATAGTCATTTTTCAAATCCTTAAAATTAGCATGAACTCTAACTTCCATTTAATTCATGATTTTCTATTTTATAGTATAATTAAGAGAAAAAACCACAATTAAAACATAAACAAACACCTTACAAGTAGGTTTCAAACCAACTTCCTCGAGCTTTTTATTTTTATTTGAAAAGTATGATTAAGGTTGTTTTTGAAAATTATTTTTGTTTAGGTATACATCATAATGAAAAAATTTTTTATTTTTTTAAAAATTATTTTTGATATCAAATATAAAAATTATTTAATTTAAATTAAAAAATAAAAATATTTAATTTAAAAAAAAATACTTTAAAACACAATATCAAATAGTAAGTTAAACTCGTCCAAGAACCTTCCCTCACCCTTTCCTTTTCAACAATGCCAATTTTCATTTTCTAACTTCGCCACCAACACTCTATCTAAAACTTTTAGTCCCTTAGTCATCAATGTTTTTCATGTATAATTATTTTTTTTATTCCCTCTACGTTATACACTAATATTTTAGGAAATTGTACCTCACTAAAAATATTTTTCTTTTGATTTATTATTTCTTGGTTAATTTTTTATACGAGCTCCCACATGGCTTATAGACTTTCGCAACTATCGATATTGTTCACATATGAACTATAGACTTTCTAGGTTAAACATATAAAGAGGTAATCTTTTATTCGACAGGTTTCCTTTGCAATTAAACTTTTATGAAATCTTTTTAAGGAGTAGCATCGAGTTTTTCTTTCATTGAAAAAACCACCTCTTAAGGATTAACATAAAAAAATTCTCATAAATAGATGATTTTCTTGGGGATTAATGTTGAGTCTCTTATTTCCTGAAAATATATTTTGAGAGCCTAGGTGAACGAGTAAAATCCTGATTATTTCAAATTTTTATAAGATATACACATCCTGACTCAAACTCGAGACCTGCTGTGCAGATCATAAAACATCTATCATCATGTCTTGTCCTTTAAGAATTATTGTTCAAGTCTTTCTTTCACTTGTAAAAGCTTGATTATACGTATTAATGTCAAAATCTTTCATAAATGGATGAGATCATCTATTTTTAGGGTTTGACGTCAAATACTTTTCTTTCATCAATGAAATCCTTTTTAAAGATTAGTATCATTTATCTATATATAAAAATCAATGCAATCTCCTTTTTAGCGATCAATATTTGATTTTTCTTATTGCCTATGACGAGGGATTAACGTCCAAATTCTCCTCCATCAATGAGTCTTCTATTCCTAGGATCAACATGATTTTTTTATCAAAACAAAATGCAAATAAAACAAATATGACAATCAATAGTGGACATAAAATAATTTTAAAATAAAACACTTAACAAAAATAATATTTCATTTGAAAAGATGTGCAATGATGATGCAATGATGTATGATTGCGAATATGATAACCACTAGAGATTTACATGATCATTAATTTCAGGACTTGTGTAATTAATCAAGGTGCGTATAAGATAACTCGAACACTCACGTTAATGAAAAAAAATCAAAGATCAAGTTAATCGCAATAGCCTAGCCCTTTTAGTTGACATTGACAAAATTTATATAAAAAAATCTATTATATATATGAGATTGTCTAACATTCATTGATTTGAAATACATGTATTTACATATTAGATTTGAAAGAAGAATTTTATGATGATATTTTACTAGATCAAGTACTCAATTCAATTAGATGATTTTAATTGAGAAAGTAAAATCTCAAGTTTAGTTGCTAATCCAAAGCTGAACACAAATTCATAAATTAAGAAGGACCCAATTGAGAGAAAACTAGTCGATAAAAGCTATAAATTAAGAAAAGTATATATGCAGGCTAAGGGCTAAATTGAGGGTTTTTCCTTTTTATTGTTCCCAGTTTGGATTTTCAAATAGTGATTGAGGTGGACATATGTGTGGTTCTGAATATTATTAATTAATGTTTTAGTTAATATTTGGAGGGGGCAGCCACGTCAGCATTAGCAATTATATATTTATATATAAACCAGGCTGGGCACTGGTGGAAGGAAGGCTATTATTGGTATAAAAAAATTAGTAGTTGTCGGTAATATGGATCCAAAAGAGCAAGCTGTTGAGTGTACTGTAGACTGTTTGATCAACTGACAGTTGTCGTTGGACATCAAGGAGTATGCATAATCAACGGCCACGGACACGGTGATCTTGTAAGCGGCAGTGTATTTAAATGACAGAAACTACCCCCAGATTATTCCCTTACCTTAGCTTTGTCAAAAGGTTGGGGGACCCATTGGACTTCTATAGATGCCTTTTAAAATAATACAAAACAAAAGAAACAAAAAAACAAGAGACAGGTTTCCTGCATGCTAAGTTCCTCGAAAAACTAGCCTAAGGCATGTAAAATAAATAATTTATAATTTATAATTTACCATTCAAAGGTAAGAAATGTATATTTGCTAGTTTTAATTATATATTTTCATGTTAAAATTTGCATTCTAAATATAATCCTGAATTGAATTTTTTAATGTTTTCATATTGTTTTGATTTATTAGTATTAAAAGTAAGTTTTAAAAAATAAATAAAATTATTTTGGTATATTTATTTATTTATTTATTTATTTAAAGGCAATTACTACTATAATATTAAACAGGTGTAAATAATATTTTTTTTCCAAATTAAAAGAATAGAAAGAAAAAAAGACAGCTTGTAAATTGAATATTATTGATGATTTATTAACTAGCTTTTTTATTTGTCCAAACTTGCATCTCACTAGCAAGGACAAAACACATGGGGATAGTAGTTGAGTTTTTTTTTTTAATATATATATATATATATTTATTATTATTATATTAAAATATCTAAAAAATATTTTTAAATTTTCTTGAAGACCTAATAAAAAGAACTTCCAGTAAATTTCTTCATAAAATTTCTAATATTCTCTTTGTTCCAAATTTTCTCAATGTTTTCAGACGATATTTTACACTGTTTTTTTTTAAATATTGTTAAAAAAAATAATTTTTATATACCGATATTAATAATAATCTTTTTTAAAATAAAAAAAATATTATTTAATATATTTATATAAAAAAACAACCTCAAAAAACAATCTAAAAAACAGTCGGTTAGTCTGGCAAGTCTTCCAAGCTAAGCAAAAGTTCAAGATGAAGGTTTGAATAATCAAACTGACACAAAAAACCTGGTTGTTGACATGTCACCAACACATCTTTACTTTTTTCTTTTTTCTTAGAAGCATCGAGAGGTCAAAGAAGTGCGGGGCTTGCTGAGTTCATAACATCACCACTGAGAAAGAATTTCAGTAGAAAAAACTGACACAGTGACCCTCACGACTCGATTCAGAAGTATTTTTAAAGCTATCCTTAGAGAGAGAGAACCTCCATTGTTGCATAATAATACCTTGAAAACTAGATAAGGGAAGGGAAAACTCCATGAGTGATCACTTTCAACTCAGAATTTATGGCTAATTTGCCTGTTCACCCCTACCTAAGCCATATTTGCATCAGAAAACTAGCACCAAGAGACGAACTTTCTCTCGCCATCAAAGAAAATCAGGACCCTACATATAAACTTACAAACGTTTAAAAGTGCCCACCAGAATCTGCCTCTCAAAAAGATTTATGGCTTGGAGGGGGAGGCCCACTTCCTTGCCATCGAAACAACATTAATCTCTCCTACCCACTTATGTTTCTGTCTTCGTACTCCAAAATCGAGCACCTCCTCTCCAACCCCCGCTCCTCCACCATCACCCACCGCCTCTATTCCTTTCATTTTTAGATAACAGGCAGATTCTACAAACCCCTTCAAGCCTCCCCTCAACTACTACCATCACACCATGACCAAGCTAGTGGTAGAAGTTCACGATGCTTGTGACCTTATGCCCAAAGATGGCCTGGGTTCAGCCAGTCCTTTCGTAGAAGTAGAATTTGATGAACAAAGACAGCGGACTCAAACCAAGCCTCAGGAACTCAACCCTATTTGGAATGAAAAGCTTGTTTTCAATGTAAACAATCCAAGAGAACTTCCCAGCAAGACCATCGAAGTTGTTCTATACAATGATCGAAAAGGCGGCCGCCACAAGAACTTTCTTGGTCGTGTTAGAATTTCTGGAATCTCTGTGCCTTTATTATCTGATTCCGAGGCCATTGGTCTCCAGAGATACCCTCTTGATAAACGTGGCCCCTTTTCGCATATCAAAGGTGATATAGCACTCAAGATTTATGCATCTCATGATGGTAGCAACTACACCCCTACTCCTCCTTCTCCTTCTCCTGCTCCTCCTCCTCCTCCGACAAATGCTGGCAATATTGAGACTGAAGCAACTCCAGTATTTCAAGAAATCAAGACCAACAAGCTTCAAGAAGATGTTACCGATGATCACGAGAAGAAGAAGAAGAAGAAAAACAAGGATAAAGAAGTGAGGACTTTTCACTCTATAGGGACTGCAACAGGTGGCCCCGCTGCTGCTCCATCTCCTCCTGTGTCTTCCGGTACCGGATTTCAGTCTCACGTTATGAAAGAACAGGCACCATCAGCTGGGACAAGGACTGATTTTTCTCGAGCAGGGCCAGCTGCTGCTGTTATGCATATGCCTAGGCAGCAGAATCCTGAATTCTTGTTGGTAGAGACCAGTCCACCGGTGGCTGCACGTATGCGAAACAGAGGATGGGACAAGATGTCATGCACTTATGATTTGGTGGAGCCGATGCATTACTTGTATGTGAGTGTGGTTAAGGCCAGAGAGCTTCCTGTTATGGATGTTTCCGGGAGTCTTGATCCATATGTTGAAGTTAAGCTGGGGAACTATACAGGAAAGACTAAATTCTTGGAGAAGAGCCAAAGCCCGGTGTGGAAGCAGATTTTTGCCTTCTCAAAGGAAAGAGTGCAGTCCAATTTGCTTGAGGTTACTGTAAAGGATAAGGATTTTGGCAAGGATGATTTTGTGGGCAGAGTTTTGTTTGATCTATCGGAAGTACCTGTTCGAGTCCCGCCGGATAGTCCGTTGGCTCCTCAGTGGTACAGATTGGAGGACAAGAAGGGGATCAAGACCATGATGGGAGAGATTATGCTTTCTGTTTGGATGGGAACACAGGCTGATGAGTCCTTTCCTGAGGCATGGCATAGTGATGCTCATGACCTTAGTCATACGAACCTGAACAACACACGATCGATGGTCTACTTTTCGCCGAAGCTGTATTACCTTCGAGTTCAAGTCATTGAAGCTCAAGATCTTGTCCCCGCCGACAAGCTCCGCATGCCAGAGGTGTATGTAAGAGTTGAAGTTGGCAATCAGAGAAAGATCACTAAGGTTTCGCAGATGCGAACCATCAATCCAATTTGGAATGAAGAGCTTATGTTTGTTGCGTCTGAGCCTTTTGAGGATTTCATAATTGTGACTGTTGAGGACAGGATAGGACCAGGCAAGGAAGAGCAACTGGGAAGGGTCGTTTTATCAATTAGGGATCATGTACCGACAAGACTTGAGATTCTAAAGCTCCCGGATCCTCAATGGTTCAATCTCCTCAGGCCCTCGTTTATAGTAGAAGAGGGTGACAAGAAGAAAGATAAATTCTCAAGCAAGATCCATCTCGGTCTCTGTTTAGATGCAGGGTATCATGTCCTTGACGAGTCCACGCATTTTAGCAGTGATCTGCAGCCGTCATCCAAGCACCTGAGGAAGCAAAATATTGGAGTCCTTGAACTTGGGATTCTCAGTGCACGAAATGTGCTGCCGATGAAGGGCAAGGATGGCAGGACTACTGATGCGTATTGTGCGGCAAAGTATGGCAACAAATGGGTTCGAACCAGAACAATTCTCAATACTCTGAATCCTCGTTGGAATGAGCAGTATACTTGGGATGTTTATGATCCTTGCACTGTGATCACCATTTGTGTCTTTGACAATTGCCACATTAATGGAAGCAAAAATGATGATACAAGAGATCAGAGAATTGGGAAAATAAGGATTAGGCTATCAACTTTGGAAGCCAATCGAATATATACACATTACCATCCATTGCTAGTTCTTACCCGCTCTGGATTAAAGAAGCATGGGGAACTTCACTTGGCATTGAGGTTTACATGCACAGCTTGGGTTAATATGTTGGCTCAATATGGCAAACCACTGCTTCCCAGAATGCACTATTACCAACCGATTTCTGTTAGGCACATTGATTGGCTCCGCCACCAGGCAATACAGATAGTTGCGGCAAGGCTATCAAGATCCGAGCCACCGCTCAGGCGTGAAGCTGTGGAGTACATGCTGGATGTGGATTACAACATGTGGAGTCTGAGGAGAAGCAAAGCTAATCTTCATCGCATAATGTCAACGCTTTCAGGGGTCACGGCTGTCTGTAAATGGTTCAATGACATTTGCTGCTGGAGAAATCCAATAACAACATGTCTAGTGCACGTGTTGTTCTTCATACTGGTTTGCTATCCAGAGCTGATGCTGCCCACAATTTTCCTCTATCTGTCTGTGATTGGGTTATGGAACTATCGGTTCAGGCCTAGACACCCTCCTCACATGGATACTCGGCTTTCACAGGCAGACAACGTCCATCCAGATGAACTTGACGAGGAATTCGACTCCCTTCCCAACATCCAAGCCACCAGACTTGGTGAGGATGAGATATGACAGGATGAGAAGTGTTGCAGGGAAGGTGCAGACAGTGGCTGGAGATTTGGCAAGCCAAGGGGAAAGAGCTCAAGCTCTACTGAGTTGGAGGGATCCAAGGGCTACGACAATCTTTATCCTCATTTCATTGATCTGGGCTGTATTGATTTATGTCACTCCATTCCAGGTAATCGTAGTGCTGGTCGGACTCTACGTGCTTCGACATCCCAGGTTCAGGTACAAGATACCCTCTGTGCCTGTCAACTTCTTCAAGAGATTACCGTCCAGAGCAGACATGTTACTTTGAGTTCTATCATCAAACACCTTGGTTGCTTGATTCTGGTCAAGGAAAGATGATCTAGTATATAGTTTCACCAATGTCATGACAGCAGAATAGAGAAGGAAAGCAGCTGGGTACTTTCTGCCTCGCACCCAATCCACAAAAGAATCTCGCTTTTGCTGATTATCCATCCATATCCCAGATTTCTTCAATCCCATGCATGAAACCCAGCTATTATTTATTCCAGATTCTGTACTGTCTATGAGCAATCATATACATATTTTTTACTTCATAAAGCGACGGCTACTCAGTGTGGAGCAGTTTCTAAGATTCTCAAAGTGCTTAAGCATATTACTCATTGCAAAAGAAAGGAGAGTACCTTTCACGATTCCCAGAGAATTTACAATTAACTATAAACTAAAAGCGGGGCTCCATTATTTATCAGTTTTTTTTTCTTTTCGAATATTAAATTTATCTATTTTTTTAGTTATTTTTATTTTATAATATAAATTACAAGTTTAGCAAGTAAAGCACTTAAGTTTTTTTTTAATTAATGTTTTTTTTGTAATTTATTATATAATATTAGATTGATTAAGAATGAAATTTTATGATTATTTTTTTGTTTTGTTTATTTTTTATTATAGTATGTGTACATAATAACTTTGATAGTTTTTCAAGAGTTAACTTAAGTAGATTTATATTATTATTTTTTTTAAAAAAAATATTTAATATTGAATTGATTGAGAATTGAGATTCATAATATATTTTGATTTATTTTTTGATGAGGATATGTTCATCTTATGATCAAAGTTGCTAGTTTTGATATTTTAACTGTGGTTACTTTAAATCATTTTTTTTCTAAGAAGTTATTTTAATTTCATGACCTAGGGTCATGAGTTCTTCAACGTTGAATTTTTTTTCACTGGGTTGTTCCTGTCTTATAACTCGGTTAACATGTTAATCTAATTGATTCAAGTATTTTTTTTTTAATTTTTATCATTTAAAATTGTGTTTGATTAAATAATTAAGTTTTATGATTTTTTTATTAGATTATCTTGAACTCGCACCATAAAAATAATATTTACCAGATAAACTTAAGTTTACTTGCCTCCCTTTATTGTGTCATGTTTTGAATTAAATTTTTTTACAAATCTTATCATTTAATATTAGATTAAACAAGAATGATTAAGAATTAAAGCTCTATAACCTTATTTTGATTTTCTCTTTATAAAAATTATCACAATTAAAGTAATTCAGGTTAAATAATGTTATTTTTTTGTAAAAAAAAGTTACAAATTGTTTCTAAACTTCAAAATTCAGTCAGTTAGACCAGCTAACTCACATGATTTATTTATTTTTCACGAAAAAACACAAGCAACATTTGATTTACCCTCAACTTATCTCAATAACAACATAGCATGCAGCTATTTCTCAGCAAGATTGTTACAACTCTTGCCTTTCACAAAATAAAATATTTCATGCTCGTCAAATCTTTCATGAAAATCCTCCCACAAAAAAATGGATAGGTAAAACGCAACACGCGTAGCTCACTGGGATGACATGGTCTTAAATCCAAGATGTATTAGCAAAGCCACAGTACTGAAAAATGCTGACAATTAATCCTCCTAGGACTGCCCTATCCACGACACCCCACTCGCCCGGAGCTGCTGCTTTGGCCCATTCTTGCTGCTTTTTCTGGGATCCCGACGCGACACCATTCTTCTCCACCATTTTTTGTGCCTGAATTTTCCGCTTTCTTAGTAACCACCATCCAACGAGAGTTCTTCGATTTTGGTCTTCTAGATGCATGTCATTCTGAAGAACATCACTTTGTTCTGAAGCATTCTGTCCTCCACAGCTCTCTGGTCCACCAGCACAAGGTTCTGGCTCACTGGAACATGCGCAGCTGTTGGAACAGGGAGAACATTTTTCCTCGCCGAGCATTTTCTCGACGGACTTCGATTTGTGATTTATTTGGTTGACAGTCTCAATCACTTCTCCAAAAACTGACCACCTTCCAACGGAGGTTATCTTAACAATGGCTGAAGTGCCCAGCATGCTTTCTTGAGCAACTATGAGCACCTGCACGTATGCTTTTGTGTGGCCAACCTTTGGAAATGAAAGAGCTAATCAAGAAATGAAAATAAGAGGCTGGATCATAAAAGCTAATGAAATTCACCATTCAATTCAAAAAAAGAAAAGAAACCAAAGGGAGACAAGTTTTCCATTTGAGCTATGCTAAGAAAGGAAGGAAGTGAGGGTGGGGGGCTCTCAAATTTAAAGTGAAACGAGGAGAGCATACGAAACATATCAGAAAAAGATTTGACATGCAACTCTAGTAACCTTTCCATGAAACCTTAGAATTCCCATCTTACCAAATGAATTCCATCAGTGGCGATATCTGTTATCCATATTCTTTCCACTCTGCCCTCCATTCCATTGTAAGGAGTGAAAGCTTCAAACACCGAAGTCAATTCACGGCTTCGTTGCTTCACTATGTTACTTGGAACCTTCTTCATCCTTGCAGCAGGTGTCCCTGAAATTGGTAAGCAGATTTAAGATTGAAAATACCACAACGCACTACATTATGGTTATTACAGAATGTATAGCATGTATAGGATTATTTATCTATTGTAGTCCCTACAGTAACTATTGTGTGTATGTGCTGAGCTGTAATGTATTGTATATAAATGGAAAGGTTGGCTACGGCACAACCTAGCATTATTCTCATTTTCCAATTTGGTATCAGAGCACATTAAACAATTAACCTACTTTTCTCTCAGCCTCTCTTTTTCTATGGAACAGCCGCCAACCTCATCTGCACCCATGACTTCTTCTCCGGCAGTGCAGACTGCCTCCCCTGCAGTCGATCCCATGACCTCCTCTGCCTCACAGCCAAATATCTCCTCTGCCATGGCTCATGACCAATCTCTCTTCACCTCTCAAAATACAAATCAACTCTCTCAACTCACGTCTGATGCATCTGCCACAGCAACTATTATCTCCCTCTCTCACACTCATCAAGTCATCTCTCTCAAGTTAACAAATACAAATTACCTGTACTAGCGTATGCAGATGCTGCCATACCTCAAGTGTTCGGTTTTGTGGATGGTTCTACCATATGTCCACCTTCACGTGTTTGCTGAAGATGGTGTTTCTCTTCAGATTAATCAACTCTTCCTTCGCTGGAAACAACAAGACCAGCTCATTCTCAGTGCACTTCTTTCCTCTCTATCCATGGAGGTTCTGCACCTCATTGTTGGCTGTCAAAGCTCATGCTCAGCTTGGCGCACACTTGAGCAAGCCCTTGCTTCCACTTCAAACTCCCGTATTATGCAGCTCCATGGCTCTCTTCAGGAGCTTAGACAAGGTGATGAATCTGTCACTCTTTTTATGCAAAAAACAAAGGTGTTATTTGATGAACTTGCTGCTGCGGGGAGACCAATCTCTCTTGCAGATTTCAATTTGTATGTATTTCGTGGCTTGCGGGAAGAATTTAAAGACTTAGTTACAAGTCTAATTACCAAGGCAGAACCCATAGCATATCACAGCCACCTCACACATGAATTTCTCCACAAATCTTCAGCTGCAATTCATGCTCCTCTGCTGCCCACTCCACCGTCTGCCATGGTTGCACAACGCCAACATTTTGGCAATTCTGGTCGCAGCAGGGGGCGTTTCAATGGTGGATGGCGTCCCAACCAATCCAACAACAATAGGGGACGTTTCAGACCTGATTATCACAGCCCTCAAAGCTCTTGGCAGGGCACTTGGCAGCGCAATAGGGGGCAGAATCCACGCTGCCAACTATGCCAAAATTTCGGCCATACAACCCCTCATTGTTCTCAATTCCAGCAGCGAAGTTATGGCCAATCCATTGCCAATATGGTGCAGCGCAATCCCTCCCAAACTAGTTCTGTTGAGTGGTTTCCGGACACCGGCACAAATCAACACGTCACACCCGATCTTGCCACTTTGACCACTGCCGAACCGTATCTGGGTAATGATAATTTGCATGTTGGTGATGGTAAGGGTCTACCTATATCTCATCTTGGCCATACAAAAATACATACACCACATTGTTCTTTCATTTTATCTAATGTACTTCATGTTCCATCAATTACAAAACCTTTGCTTTCTGTTCAGAAATTTTGTCGTGATAATAATGTGTATTTTGAATTTCACACTCATGTGTTTTATGTCAAGGATCTCAAAACTCATGAAGTACTTCTCTCCGGTCAAAGTAACGATGGTCTCTATGCCTTGACTCGGTCTTTCGTCAAGTCTTTTCCTCAAGCTTTTTGGTCTCCGTGCACTTCTGCCTCTGCGGATTTATGGCATCGTCGATTAGGTCACCCTACTTCACGTATTTTTCAATTGTTAGTTTCGAAAAGTAAGATCATTTGCAACAACAAACGTCTTAATTTTCAATGTCAAAGATGTCCTTTAGGAAAATCATCGCGTCTGTCTTTAGGCCCTACGGGTCACAAAACTTTTGCTCCGCTTGAATTAATTTTTAGCGATGTATGGGGTCCCGCTCCCCTATTTTCTTCTGATGGATATCGTTATTTTGTTATATTTGTTGATACTTATACTAAATATGTATGGTATTATCCGCTTGTTGCCAAATCTGATGTTTATGCGGTATTTCATCAATTTCAAACCCTTGTTGAACGTCAATTTTCTTTAAAAATAAAATCTGTTCAAACTAATTGGGGCGGTGAATACCGCAAATTGTCCACATTTTTCCAAACCATTGGTATCCAACATCGTCTGATTTGTCCACACACTCATGAACAAAATGGTACCGTTGAACATCGTCATAGGCATATTGTAGAAATCGGCATCACTCTTTTAGGGCAGTGTAAAACACCTTTTCGATTTTGGAATTATGCCTTTGAGACCGCTGTTTACCTAATAAATCGCATGCCTACTCCCATTCTTGGTCTTCGTTCTCCATTTGATTGCATATTTATAAGGTCTCCTGATTATAATTTTTTGCGTACTTTTGGGTGTCTCTGTTTTCCCTTTCTGCGTCCATATAATAACCATAAATTAGATTTTCGTTCCTCTCCATGTGTTTTCTTTGGCTATAGTTCCTTGCATCTAGGTTATAGATGTTTTGACATTGCGTCTCACCGCATTTATATTTCTCGTCATGTCCGCTTTCATGAACATGTGTTTCCTTTTGATAACTCTGAACAAATTGCAAAGGTTTCACACATCACTCCCACACCCACTCAACCTACTACTGTCACACTTCCCATTTTGCAAAATTTTACATCACTACCAAATCGCCCAACAACCACCTCACAACCCATACCGTTGCAAACAGTTACCATACCACAGCCTCCACCCATTCCTTGGCCATCATCACCTGCTTGTTTATCTAACCCTTGTGATGCAGGTTCAGTTCCTCCCGTAGTTTCATCTCCTCATGGTCCTATGGCATCTTCCAGTCCAGCTTCCAGCTCATGGTGGATCTATCCTCCTATAAGTTGCCACAGGAACCTTCATTGCAGCTATCACCTCCTGCATCTCCGTCCGCAGTTAGTAGACATCCTATGACTCTCCGACCGCGGCAGCCGAAGACAACAAATCTAGTGGCTTTCTCTGCCGCCACATCTGACTCCACCCGGGTCTTATCTTCTCCTACTTCGGAGCCCTTTGTATTTTCTGATGCTGACAGGTATGCAGTTTGGCATAATGCTATATGTGATGAGATTGCCGCTCTGCGCTCTAATTGCACTTGGTCTCTGGTTCCATTTCATCCCTCGATGAATGTCGTTGGCAGTCGATGGGTATATCGGATCAAACGTCATTCTGATGGTAGTATTGAGCGCTATAAAGCACGACTTGTTGCTAGAGGTTTTAGCCAGCAGGAAGATATTGATTATGCTGAAACTTTTAGCCCAGTTATTAAGCAAGCCACTGTGCGCTTGGTTTTCTCTATTGCAGTGTCGCGAAATTGGAAGATTCATCAGCTTGATATTCATAATGCATTCCTCAATGGAGTTCTGACTGAAGAGGTTTACATGAAGCAGCCTCCCGGATTTGTTGACGCTTCTCTTCCATCTCATGTGTGCAAATTGCACAAATCATTGTATGGCTTAAAACAGGCACCGAGAGCATGGTACACTCGTCTCAGTAATTTTTCTCTCCATTGGTTTCTGGGCATCAAAAGTTGACACCTCTCTGTTCATCTTGTCTAATGGTACTCATATCTTCTATCTCCTAGTGTATGTTGATGATATTCTACTTACAAGTAGCGACTCTGCTATGGTTCATAAGCTAAAACAGCTACTAAGCTCCGAATTCAAGCTTCGTGACCTTGGGGATGTTCACTTCTTTCTGGGTATTGAGGTTCAGTCTACTGCTTTGGGTTTAATGCTGCGTCAACATAAGTATATCCTTGACATCCTCACCCAAGCTGGTATGACTTCTTGCAAACCTGTTGACACTCCAGTCTCTCCTTCGAAAGTCACTCTATTACCGGATCGTTCATTCTCTGATCCTACATGATTTCGTCAAATAGTAGGTGCACTTCAATATCTTACCTTCACCCGTCTAGATATATGCTTTGCTGTTAACAAGGTTTGTCAGTTTATGCATGCTCCCTCAGATTCACATTGGGCCGCCGTTAAGCGTATTCTACGCTATTTAAAAGGTACTGCATCTTATGGTTTTCATATCACTCGGAGTTCCTCCTTTGCTCTCCATGGCTTTACAGATGCCGATTGGGCTGGTATTGTCACTGATCGCAAGTCTACAGGAGGCTATCTTGTCTTTTTTTGGCCAGACACCGATTTCTTGGAAATCTGGAAAGCAACGCACAGTTGCTCGCTCCTCTACTGAAGCTGAGTATAAAGCCCTTGCCGATGGTACCGCTGAAGTCATTTGGCTTCAATACTTGTTAACTGATCTGCAGGTATCTTCTGTTTTTGCCCCTACCATTTGGTGTGATAATCTTGGTGCGACCTATCTCTTAGCGAATCCTATTTTTCATGCTCGTACTAAACATGTTGAAGTTGATTATCATTTTGTACGTGACCGAGTTGCCAAGAAAGAAATTCAAATTCGGTTTGTTCCTTCACGGGATCAACTTGCCGATGTCTTTACTAAACCGCTTCCCTACTGCGTCTTTTGATGCTTTTAGGTTCAAGCTTCGAGTCGATTCCCCACCCTCAGCTTGAGGGGGCATATTACAGAATGTATAGCATGTATAGGATTATTTATCTATTGTAGTCCCTACAGTAACTATTGTGTGTATGTGCTGAGCTGTAATGTATTGTATATAAATGGAAAGGTTGGCTACAGCACAACCTAGCATTATTCTCATTTTCCAATTATGGTGCTGGCACAACAGTTGCAATTCATAATACACTCATGGTGAACAGTACAACTAGATGCCAGTGATAACAGACAGATATGAGCTTTCATTACAGATAAATACTGTTTTTCATAAACGCTGTTTTTCTTCCATGAAATATCCAAATGGTAGTCTTGAGCTTTCATAGCAGATAGACAGCTTTTACCAATTGTCACTTGTTGTACATTTGATGAAACCGAAAGAAAATAAAAAACATGGGGAGAAAAACATGTACACTGAACAATACCAGGTTAAAACATTATTAGAAGGGTAATGATAAAATCAAAGCATGATGTGAAGTCAATAAAAGCATACCTGGTCTAGGATAGAACTGCGAGATATGAACTTGAGCAAACTTGTACGCTTTAATAAGGCTGACAGTTTGAGAAAAATCTTTATCTGTTTCACCTGCAAAACCCAAGAAAAGCCTGTCATGTCAAGGACTATCCACAGCTAAAACACCAAATACTTTTTACAGAGGGTGTTGTAAATGAATACAAACTCCTGACAAGGTCTTGGATCTTCCAATTTTTCTCTCTCTCTATCACCAGTAAATAATTCCTCCAAGTAATGTCAAACCACTAAAAAATAAACTGAAAAAAGAATTGGGGTCCTTTGTCTCCAAATCATTGAACCCTCAATAATCAAGTTTCTGCTTCAATTGTTCCCAAGTTATTCTGGAAAAATAAACAAAATAAAAAAAGAACAGGAAAAAGAAAGCCCGACTTCCATAATATACTCCCAATGCCCTTGCCCTCATAAATTCCATTAGTCAACAATTTTTTTAACTCTGACCACTCATTTTTAAGTGAATTTTTTGACAAAGCATTTTCAAAAATTAAATTTTAGAAACTTTACAGTTAAAATTTTATTGCAACCTTTTTGTTAAAGATCAAACCAATATAAATATTGAAAACAAAAAACAAGTCAAAGCAAGTTATATTGACTTCGAAAAGTTAGAAAGAGTCCAATGTTACCGAGCTGATGGAGTAGTACCAAAAATCTCTAGTGACATATATAATTTCACGATCTAGAAATTACAATGTCATATCAGGATAATTCACTTGAACAGTTTCACTTGAAAGGGTACCGATAACTTCTCATACTATTCTAGAAATATGCAATTAGCAAAGTCAGACTTAAATAAAAGTATGCAAAAAGGACCACAAAGTGGAAATTGAGTCTGCAAACTAACCAGGGAATCCACATATTATGTCAGTAGCAATCTGAATCCCCGGAACTAGCTCAGTCAAGGTATCAACCACAGTCCTAAATTCATTCACAGTGTATTCTCGGTTCATTGCCTGTCAACAAGAACAGATATATCAACATAAGGGCTCTTATACAATGATACTCTCTTGTAGCTACCTTTGCATAAATTATACAATCACAGCTGGAATCACTGTCACAGGGTGGGGATAAGCTATTAGCAGCACTGAAAATAAAAGATTAGCAATATCGGGACATACTGTCAAAATGGCATCACTACCAGACTGCACTGGCACATGAAGAAAGGAGTATACACATGGATGTCGCAGAATTTCTGCTATATCTTTCAAGTGCTCCAGAATAAAAGGTGGATTTGTCATCCCGATTCGAAGCATTGTGCTTGCATCCGAAGGAAGTTCATCCACAATAGCATTCAATAAAATTGGAAGATTAACCCCTAATGTCCCGACCTGTAAGATTTTAAGAAATTCAATCTGTTCAACACCCTGCTTGTGAAGAATTAGTACAACTAACACCTCAACTTATTTTATTTTTTCTAAGCATGATAGATTTTTTCCCGAGTTATGAAAAAAAAACTGTCTGCAGAGCAAAAATATTATATCTCACTGGTTGATATGAACATGGTAAATTCTATAATTATTTTTCCTTATTAGTAAGCAGTAGATCTATTTCTCACTTATTATTTCTCTAGTTGAGGGATTAGAGATGAAAATGACTGGCAGCATCTTCAAACAGTAACATAGCAAAAAAGAGCAATGGTTGCTAATACATCATTGAATGATGTGTTGCAAAATCATTTTAACAAAAAGTACTTTAGAAACAAGATTTATAAATAGAAAAATATTCAGATCAGCGACATACACGATCATAGAAACATCAAAATATTACCATAAGCTCCGGTGTCTTCACTACTCAACCATATTTCCTTTACTCCATCATCTATAACTGTTTTTACACGCCCTGTCTGCAGATGAAATTTTAATAATAAATTTCAAAAAAATAATTCAAACAGCAGCAATATGTATCAGTTGTCTATGTCATGAACTTACAAGGCTATCAACAGTGTAGCTCCCTAAATGCCCACGGGCATGCTTTGTCTTGCAATAAGTACAAGCCCCTAAACATCCAACATTAATGGGAAGAATCTCAACAAATTTGTTCTTTCGCACCTGTCATGAGAATCAGGTTAAATGCATGGAAATTATAATGTTATCAAGAACAAATTGTGATTTTGGTTAATTAAGAAATAGAGCCGCTCATTAAAAAAAATCAACATTAAAGAACCTCATTGAAGAAAATGTAAAAACACTACAATTCAAATCTAGACTTTGCACCTTGGGGAGGTCAAGTGCTGGCAATGTCTTGCGGTTCAAAAGCCGCACTTCATGACCTTTTAAAGTCTCCTCTACAACTTCAACTACACGATCTATTTGCTGGACTCCAACTATACTGACTCCATCTAATTCTTTCACATTCCGACTTCCTTGAGGCACACATCCCAGCCACCACCAGTGGCTTTTTTGCACTTTTACCCTTTGATATTAGAGTGTCCATGGCGGATTGACTTGGTGATTTTACAGTACACCTGAATTAGGTAATATCAATCATTTAATACTCCAGCAATAATAAGAAGTTGAATGAACATATAGTGTTTTTCTTTATGCTAGAAAAGGGTAGGATTCATACTGGCAGAGGAACACAGAACCGAGTACCTATAACTATTCAGCACCATGATAGCCCTTGACAGACTGAGGACATGAATTCTACCCCAGATCTCTACAGCCATATCCAGATAGCTAGCAGCTTAGCCAATTTGAGGCTTTATTTAAAAATTTGATAATAAATGTGTAAAAAAGACGAAATGATCACAGCAAAGACAAAATTCGGAGTTCCAGATCTGTCAATGCATAGACATTCAAAACTATTACAATTAGTCTATCAAACAATTACTTGTGGGCATCACCAACCATGGAACAATATAACAGTACAAGAAACATATAGTCCACCTGATAGCAGCACAGTTCAATCATTCTCATAAAAATTGATAAATAATATGGGAACAAAAGAAGGACTCACGTATTGATCAGCCACAGGTCTGCCTCCTCAGGACTATCACTTAACGAATAACCAAACGATGAAAGCTGTCCGGCCATATATTCACTATCACTCTGCCATCATTATCAGCTGTGAGAAATAATTGGCAAGAACTAAAAAGGAGCTCACACTATCAGACTCTGATACACAAAAAACTGCTGGTGAATGGGGATGCATAGCCAACAAAGAACTGCTTAACTTATAATTCAAGCTCAATAATCCATAATGCTAGGACAAGCCGTATTTTTTAAAAGTATAGCTGCTACCAAAACACTTTATTATGACTTAATTGTCATAAGACTACAGTCACAGCACCCGGTACTGTCTTTCATAGGAGGTGTTTGGGAGAGCTTTTCAAAAGTGTTTTTGAAAAAAAATGAATTTTTTTTTTATTTTTTATTTTTTATTTTAAATTAATTTTTTTGGTGTTTTTAGATAATTTTGATGTGCTGATATCAAAAAATATTTTTAAAAAATAAAAAAACATTATTTTGATGCATTTCTGAATGAAAAACACTTTCAAAAGCAACAACAATCACACTTCTAAACAGGCACATAGTAAAGCACAACAAAGCTTTCTCATGGTAAATAGTTTCAGATCCGACCCTCATTAATCATAGCAAACCCGTAACTCATAGATCAAAACAAAATTCACCAAAACAGATTGAAAACTTTAGTTCTTCACAAATTGAAAGTTCAGTTTAATATCCCAAAAAAAAAAAAAAACTGAGTATCCATAAAAAGTACTCTATGTTCTCTCGATATTTCCAACATAATATTTTCATGTAACAGCCCCCCAACCCCAGAACCAAGATAAGGCCCTAACTATTGGAGATTAAGCGTCCACCAAATCCGTGTAATATATCTCTTGTAAAGCATCAATAAACCACTTCACAGCCTATAAATGGAAAAAATTAAAGACTTAGAAAGAAACACATAAAACTTGCCTGATTATGGGAGCATCCAAAAGTTTTGATATATATTGTCTGAACCAAGAAACATAGTAAGACCAACACATACGCATAAAAAAAATATAATGAACATGCATAAATTTAGACAGAGAAAAAGGACCTGAGTGCCAGGAATCTTGGACGAGATAGGGGTTTCAGAGTTGTCTGGCCGGTTTATTCTTGTTCTTCTTGAGGTTTACTCCAACTGCGTTCAGTGGCAACCTGAATCCAGGAGGAGACCCACTTCCATTACCAACCAGCAAATCTTCAATGTCTTCCATTTCTTTGATTGATTGTTTCCTCCCACCTGGAAAACTGCAGCGCCAGTGGCTGAGCGAGAGGTTTATGGGGTTAAAACTGGTCTGTCAAAGTTGGGCCCGGGTTGACCCGGATTCATATCTAGATTGGTTTATTTAAGGCCTATTATGAAAGTAATTTTAACTTTTAAACCCAAACCAACAAATTTACATCCAAAATCTGCCCCCAAATTTATATTTTTGTTGCTGGAAATTTTTATTTATCCAAATTCCTATTTGCTTTCCACATTAAATATTTCTCACCGTTACTTAAGAAAACAAATTAATACTTTTTGTTGAATGTGATTAAATATTTGATATTTAAATTTTCAAAAATGCTATACAAATCTTGATAATTCATAATTAAATATTTATTCTTTCTAAGTATAAAACAATCAAAATTTATCTAATATAAATTTAAGAATATAAAGCTAAATTTTGAGTGGAATGATAGAAAAGTGAAAGGGATACGAAGAGACGAAAAGAAAAAAAGGAGTTATAAATAGAACAAAGAAAAATAAAAGAGAAATTTAAGAGAAAGATAGCCTAGAAATAAGAGATAAGAGACCTAAAAGATAGAAATCGAAGAGGGGGGAAATCACGAAGGTCACATAGAGAAATAAAGAAAAAGGAAAAACTAGAGAGATTGAAAAAAATAAATGATGAGGCAACACCTAAAAAGATGTTTAAAAAAATATTGGTTTTATTTTATTTTGATAATTATGTTTGGCAAAACCATTTTTTACTTAAAAAAATTTTTTTTGTTTAAATAGACTTAAATAAGTATTTGTCAAACATACCTTTACGCGTAAAACCTCATCATAAGAAAAGAAAGAACTAAATAGACCCTTAACAGGTCAGTTTGGCAGGGTTGACCTGACGAAGTCAATTTGACGTGGTTGACCTGATTGGTTGACTCGGTCGAGTCGATTCGACTGAGTAGATTGAACAAATAAAACATATTAAGCTTAAGAAAAACACAAAAACTTAAAAATTTCCAAAACAAAACATTTCACATTTAGAAAACAAAAAACATTCATTAAGAAACCCAATAACATAATTATCAAACCACACTAAATTCTGGGCAACAAGAGACATGGCTATGTACACCATCAAACATACTATCAATAATCACATTTTTATTGGTTTTGATTTTTGTCAAACTTTGCAATATAATGTAAATGAGTTTTAGTTCTAAAACGAAACTCCAAGATTAAAATTTTAAAACAAGTGTTGTTAGTATCAAAACAACCTAGATCATTTAATGATAAATACCTATAAATAAGCAAAAATCATGATTTGATAGAAATTAAGTCTAAAATTGGTACCTAAGACAATGTTCAAACTATGAACAACAAGAACAAAAACTTAGAAAAACCTAGAAATGCAACAATTAGACCAAGTCCTAGAGCATGACTCTTAAACCTCTAATCTGACCTCTTTCTGCTTTACTTAACTATATTATCACCTCTTAATATAAATGAAATAGAATGAACAAAATCAGTAACCAAGAACACCAAAATCATGTTTTCAAAACCATTTATTAACTCAAATATAAAACATGCTTAGACAAATCAAATCATAAAACCTAAATCTTGCTACTCATTAAGACTAAACATGATTCAAAACATTACATTAAAAACATCAAAATAGCAAACTATCAAGAAGCTATTATATAAGATAAATTGAACAAAAATGACATATTAACACCTTTCATTTGAACTAAGAAATAAAATTAATTAGGTAGACCTCGTAGACTCCACCTTTAAAAATCATAAAAGAATACCTTACAAGCTCTCAAACTTCAAGCAATACAACACACAACCTATAAACAAGGATTCAAATCTTATGTTTCTTTTGAAATCAAATGCTAGCTAGAATTCTGTTTACTCCCTGCCTTTTTCCCTCTCAGCCTAGTTTTTTTGTCTTTTATATGTTAAACACAGAGCTTCTAAATGGATTTTTCAGGGTTCTAACAACCTAAACCTTTATTGATTTTACTAGTTTGCGATTACAAGTGGTTTTTTAATAACTAGAAGGTTAATGAGAGGGATTTTTGGCATTTTGATATTGAGAGAATGATTTTAACCTTTGGTAAGAGCTATGTGAATGATTTTTAAGTGTGAACACAATAAATGATTGAGTGATTTTGTGCAAATGGATTTCTTAGATAAGATTGACTAGATTTATCATTTTCATGGCTTCGTTGAAACAACTCCAACATCATCATTGCTTGAGGTCACTTGAGTTTGATAGAGAGAGTGCATACATTTCTATTAGATAATTTATTACTTGATTTAGAGGTTTGTAACTCCATATTTAATTTCTTGAAGATGTCAACCTCATCAATATTTTTTTGAACAAGCAATGAAAGGCTAATCAGAGAGAAGATGTTGAGATGATTAATGACAAATACAAGATATAATGTTTGATTTCAAGGTGATGGGGTTGTAAAGGGGGTGTTTGTGAGTTGAATAGTGGTGATTTTCAGCCTCTAAGGGTGGTCAGAAACGCCGCATTCGATTGACTAATTGTGTCCTCTCGGTTAGCCATAATCAAAGAAAGGGGATGTACAATATTTTCAAAATAGCACCAATTTGACTAAAACCCTAAAAATTGGGGTTTTCTGTTTTGGAATTTGTCAAATTTTCAATTGCATCCTTATTTGTCCAATTTTATTTAATTGAACCCTTAATAACTCTTAAAATTTTAATTGTTTACAATTTCACCAGTGCTAAAATCAATTTTTAGCCCTAGGTTTGAATGTCTTTTTCACTTCACTCCTTGATTTCAGATTTGTCCAATTATGTCCCTGATTGGTCAACAAACTCTCAATTTTCTTCAATTAGGCTCTTAATTTTATTGATTTCAATTCTTGAAATCACACATCTTTTTCGGAATGATCCTTGATTTTGATTGCTTTCATCAAACTTTGAATTTCATGCAATTAAGTCTTTAATTTTGCTCCCCCAAACTTTGATTTCTTTCAATTAACACCCAGATTCTCTTATCGATTCCTAAAATGAGTATTAATCACAAATGGGGCAAAACAAGTAAGTTCTGACAGGTCCTAACTCTAAATCACCGGAAACTCCTGTTGTTGATTCCTTGAATGAGTATCACTCACAATTGGGGCCAAAGAGAAGGGTTCCAACCAGTCCGAACTCTGGAACTTATCCTTCAAAGTGGTCCTTGATCCCCCTTTTTATATCTTTTCAAAACACACTCATGGAATAAATCTGATCAAGAGCGCATATATATATGTTTTCTTCATCCAAACAAAAATTAAGGTTACATTACCGAGTTTTCTCTGGCAATAATTGGCATGAAAGAGGTCACCTTCATTCAAAAACTACAAAACCTGAATCTAAATTCATGAACCGGATGACGCCTCTAACAAACAACAATGAAAACTAAAATATCAAATCAACAAATATCTATTTATTTAATTATAAAAATAGGATAACCCAGATAATAGAACAATATTTTTAACATAAAAGTGAAATTGAACAATTGACACTCACAGGAGTTAAATAAGTAACCTTGCCTATCTTTCTTCACATTTAACCTTTTGTTCTTCTTATATTTCCTGCAGCTGTTGGATCCATCCATGCCAAAACGATGTAAATGGAGCGCACCTTCAAGACGCAGTCTTCATGCAGTTGCAAACAAACACTAAGAGCTGATAGTGTTTGAGGGAGAATTTTATTGAACACGCGCAACAATGACTTTACAGTCGATTGAAATTTCCTCTCAAGTGAATGTACATGGCAAGGCCACATATACAAGGATGTGTTTCTTGCCCCAATCAAGAGGGCTCTTTTTATTACCATTCACATATTTTAGCAAAAGATTATAAACTTTGCTTCTTTTTTTTTTGTTTTTCTGTATAAACAATTATTTACCTTTTTTTTTTCCTGGGGACAAGAAGCTTCTGTGTGCTGACAACAGATCATATCACGCATGCAAAAGCAGAGACTTTAGACCTTTTCTACCTTCTCTTCCCCAATAATCCATCTTGTCAACCAGCTCGGATCAGTGGCGAAGGACTTGCATGACATTGGTAAAATTCCAAGATCAGCACCAATGCGTTCGTAATCCTTGAGAGCAGCTTCCATCTCTGCTTCAACATCAGAATCATCCACAACATCGATTGTGTTCATGCGTAGAACATCGGCATAGTGTTTCTCCTTTTCTAGATCATGCTCAAACGGTTCCATAGCTGCCCCCTGTTAACACAACTGTTCGTTATAAGGTTTCCAGTTCACTATAAAGCAAAGACCCTTTCCTTCCATATATATATATATATATATATATATATATATATATATATTCATCAGGTTGCAAATGCAATTTCCACCGGCACTACTCATTAAAAAAGCAGCCTAGTCTTTCCTATTTGCCAAGTACTCAAGCACACTTTCATCAAAGAGCCTAAATCAATTTACCTGGCATAATTCAGTATAATGTTTATATATCTCGCTGCTTTCATCTGGATCACAGAGTAGGGTACCACCATACCAACCGCTGGCTTCATCAACTGAGGTCATGGCAAGGTACCTTGAAACCAAACCAAAACTTGACACTTGTCAAAACATTTGAGTTGCCACAAACAAAAGGGAAATTAAACAAAAAGAGTACAAATCATAGAAATAGCAGCTTCCCGATATGCATGCATTTTCTATTCAATGAATATAGTTGCTGAATGGATTAACATTCTTAGTCAAGGAACATTATTCAAAACTTTTTGCAGGTGTTTAGGTTCTTCCTTTGATCATAACCATTAATAGAGCTAAACTTTGACTCAAACCAAGCCAACTTGGGATGCATTGCATTGCAGGAAATAAGGTCAAGAGCAAGGTGGTCTCTCTGAAAAATGGAGAGACAATATATAAAAGTACCTTCGGAAGATATCCTCTTCATTGATATCACCAACAGAAGAAAGCAAATTTAATTCCGAGTAACCATCTACATCAATCTCTTTACAAGATGCTCCATTTTCAATTTCACTTTTAACAGCCTTGGAGGCACTTCCACTCTCTTCATACTTTTTCTGGCCAAAAAGCCAATTTGGGGTTTTGAGCTGTATTTCACTGCACAAAAAACACGTGTTCAGTGAATACAGGTAGCATATGCAAAAGGTAACGAGTAATACATCTTCCAAAAAAAATATGCCCCAAGCAACCCATTTCAGAGCAAGCAAGGGGCTAGTGCCAATCAAAATTACAACTAGGAACAAAAATACGAAAGAACTTTATGATCAATAGATCATTTTAAGATTTTTCTCTCTAACCCAAAAACACTTAGGGTCTGAAGGATAAAGACTTGAATGTGCATAAACAACATCAGGTTGTTACTTTCCCCAATTCCAAGCTAAGCATAACCCTGAAAAATCCTCAATTTGCTTTCTTTGTTTCATATGTTTTTGAAATTCATTATCCCTCAATAAATCCTGATATTCCTTTCTCTCTTCACATTTTCAAATCATTTTATGTCCCAGTACCAAACCTGCAAAGGGGTAGACAGGAGAAAACAAACCAATACACTTTGAAGGGAATGCAAACAGCTATGTTTTCACTACTCTAAAAGGGCCAAGGGAAACAAGCAGATAGATTCCTGTGATCCGTTTGACTAATGCAGTATAGACAGTGCTGGAATAAGGAAATACATAAAATTTGTAACTAAAATGTGAGGCACAGCACATCCTGGTTAGTTTGAAGCATCAGAAACACTTAAAACTGATGATTTTAGAAAGCTGAACCAAGCACAAAAACTGCAAACATCAGGGCAAGAACAGATGCGTGCCCACATAAGCATGCAATAGAGAAAATGACATAGTCAGGCTGTAAGTTACAGCTATAGTTAAGGGAAAGCTTACACTGCATCAGGTGCCACACCAGAATTTCCTGTACTGCCACCTGGTCTGTGATCAGGTTCTCTACAGAGTCTTACATTCTTTATAGCACTACATGTCCGATCAATCAATTTATCAAATGATGTCAACTTCATTCTTGAAAAGTCCTCCCTGCAAGCTGGAATGGGGGCAAGAGTTATTCCAACTCCTACAGGCTTAGCATTGGTTTCTGAATTGCTGGAGAAGTAAGATACCATAAAATAATCAGAAGTTGATAAAATAGAGCATTCTGGTTAAGCAAGCATATATGTGCTGAATTTGAACAAAACCAACACTGACTTTTTTTAATTTACCAATTATCTGGATAGGGGGGATCTACTTCTCCTATCGCATTCCCATAGACATGAAGATAGTAGTCTGAATCCAACTCCCAAAGAGGAGATTTCCCTTCCCGTGGTTGGAAGTAACCAAGAAATCTGGAAAACAGCAGACATTGTAATTTGAGAACACCCTCAAGGAAAGAAAGCTATTGTACATGTATAATGCATAGCAAAAATAGTATTAATCACACAAACTTTGACCAAATATTTTATGATCATATACAAATATAACCAATATCAAAGTATTATTTTGCTAATAAAACATGGAATATAGATCTTGATTTTTTGTGTTTGATTTTGGTTAAATGTAACAAACTATTAGTGGTTTTTGTATTCCAAGAATTCAGTCAATTATTTTTGCTTTAATGAGTTGATTTATTTCTCTTATAATGAAGTACCTTTTGTTATCTTTACAAAAGTTTACATGCCCACTTACCATATAGAGTCTCCATAATCAAATACTAGTGACAGTAATACCTTGAAATAGAAAATAGCCTTATATTTAAAAAGCATCTATTCACAGGCACTGAAAATTCACCTCGTTTACTTTAGCTATAAAGAAAGTAACCATGCAATATAATCAAGTAGAAAGCATAATGGAAAGATATATTACAAATTTATTGCATCTTGCTTTTCACCATCGGTGTATGTATTGTTGTAGTATCTCTTGATAGACTTAATAAACTCCCTGGATTGAGCTGTAGCTTTCCACTTTCCCTGCCTCTCAGATAACATCTGAAACACAAGATCAGGTTATGATATGATGACTGCAGTTATAAGAAAATTAGATCATAAAAAACTTAAGTTATTCGAGAGAAAACATACAGTGTTATGAGCAGCAGATCCACCATATTGCTGGGCAAGTGCATCCCCCATACTTCGATACATATCCATAAGAGCAGCAGCAACAGTACTATCAGGATCAACTTTGGGCATGTCTGTCAAACCCATTGCAAGAAGTTGGCGTCCAAAAGCCGCTAGACCATAAGCATACTGGGCAACATTTGTACGATCCAAGCAGTCAATGCAGTTGGTACGTAGAACTCCACTTTGAAAACTTAGACCTTCAGCACCAACCTCGTCTTGTTTTTGTCAGTTGACTAGAATCACTCTCTCTATCCCGATTAATCATAGAATTTAGATTTTCATTATTACTTCCTATCTTTGCAAGATCTCCTGAACTAGCTCTTAGATCTCTAAGAGAAGCATCCCTGTAAAAAATAAAATCAACTAAATACGAAATCCACAATCTACCAATTTTCATTTCAAAACTTCCAAAAAACAAAAGAAAAAGAAATGAAAAGGCAAACAGCTTTGACAGAAAAAAAATGGCCAAGCTTTATGTTTTTCTGCAACAGAGAGACTAAATTACCAAATGGGAAGTCACTGGATTGCAGAACTTACAGGCTCAAAAAGAAAGCTTTCTATTTTCAATGCCTCTTAATGTCCGAAGGTTACCATGCTTATAATTGATTGTAGCACTTTTTTTTTATAAATTTAAGGGATATATTACACATTTAATTGACATTGTTTGTAATGATTATATATAAAGAAAATCCCACCATCCACCACAGTACATGATCTTAAAGTATGGCATTATAATGATAAAGCTGCTTCAAAATCTTCATATTGTGCACTAATCATGAAGTTTGATGACCTTCAATTACTTATCTGCAACATGGCTTATCCCACCTTGAATGTTTCTTGTGTTTTTGGGCAACAAATTCCCGCTAATCCTTCATATGCCAAGGATTGCTAAAACTTTTTAAAAACCAAAATAAAAGGGGAAAGATGGATGACCCAGCATCTCAAAGAACAGGAATATTAAGCATTGGAAACTTTATACCCAAGAGATCTAGGATTGAAGGTTACATGAAGAGTTCTAATCATAAAGTAATGTGAATGTTTAAAGTAAATAAACAAATTCTACTAAAGAAACTGTAATACCTTCCGGTGCTTGTTCGACTAAGGTGGTTGGCTCTCCTCTTAACTGTGCTAGATTTACCACTGTAGTAAAAACCAGTCAAATCAAGTGCTTGACTTGCCACAGCACCCAAAACAGCCAAAACATTGGCAGACTTGCTTTGGAGACAGTAATAAAAAAAAGTCAGTTGAAGGTGGTTATTAATTATAAAATAGCAGTTGATGTGAAAAGAAATAAATGTCTACCTCTTTGCAAACTTGTGAAAGTCCCAATGGATAAACTGAAGTTTTTTTTCTTCCGGAAAAATTGTGTTCAGATACCCAGCCGCAGTGGCAAACTCACGCCTTAGCATCATTTCTCTAGGCCGTTTTTCAACAGTCTGCATTTGAGCATTTAAATGAAATTCAGATGACATAGAGCATTAAAAAAGCCTTCCAAGATGTGGTAAACATGTTTAAGCATGTTTAATAGAAAAAAACTTCTAAAATTAGATAAATCACTGAAAGATTAAACAAGAGAAAGCCACAGATAAATAAATTTGTCCATGCATGAAAGCTGAATATTAATTTTCATAAGGCTTACTATAATTCATAATTATTATCCAATAAACTAAAACAGATCTGGAAATGGTTTCCATTACTTCCAGATTCTCCATAAACTGACACTTCCTGAGAGTCAGAGCCAGTTAACAAGGACAGCCCACATTATTCTGCTTCATCCAAGAGAGAAAGAAGTAAAATGGAAAGATTATATTTTAGAAGGATTATTTAAACAGACACATCATTGCATTCCCCTCTGAAATATTAACCCTGGAATCAATAAGCTTATGCTAATTATGATTATAATCAAGTGTGGAAATAAGCACTCACCATTTTAACACATATTTCCAGTTCAGGAGTGAAATAACAAACTCGGGTAACCATTTATTAAGAAAATGCAAGACAGCCATTTAGTGACATTCTAGTTGATAAAGCTGAATTTCTTTAAAGTCCTATAAAGAACAATCAGCAAAACTATAAAAACACACACATTTATATAAAAGAAACTTACATATTATAAAAATATGAACTATAATCCCATGCATTCCTTTGTAAAATAAATCAGGTGCAATAATTATCCAATTGCATGAAAGTAAGATAATGCAAGATCTATACAACAACCTGTCAACAGAATCGAAAAAACGCCTTGAATATATTAAGCACAAAAATGAATTTGAAAAAACCTTTATCAAATTAAGCACTATTATGGGACTGCCATATCTCTTCACCAAGTCTTCAAAATGCAATTTCGTCGCCTGGTAGGTAGGATCATACCTTTGCACTGATATAGATTGGGAAGTAAATATCAGAAGTACTTTATATGAAGATTAATGCTAATTGATCTACATCACTGCAAGACCCAATAATAAACTAATCAAATGTGTTGAATCAATGGCCTTACAGATTATATCAGGTTTAGGACTAAATCGTGAAGCTTCTTGTGACCAGAAAAGGGGAATCGAACCACGCATCTGCACAACAGAACTCATTTTCCCCTTGCAACATCCAGCATCTTCATCAAGGACAATTTGCTCAGTTTCAACATCATTTGCAACTCTTCCCATATCATTAACCCCTCTTTTCAAGTACCTGCACTCAATTAACATAAAGTCATTACAACAGGTTTGTCTTAAATTTAAAAATAGATTTTACAGTGTTTCAGCACAATCTGAAATAAGTAGATATAACTACAAAGAAAATCAGGACATGAAACAAATGAAAATCTCTGGTTTCCCACAGGCCATCACAATCATTCAAATATTACCCATAACCATAATGAAAGCACACAGTGGCTTGTACAATCAATACGACAAATATTCATCCAAGGAGAATGTAATGGCAGTCAACTACATTGACACAGACAACAATATGTAGATTATAATACGAATAATGTCAAGAGAATATGAGTCTCATTATTCGATCTCTACACTTAAAACATAAAAGGGAAAATGAAGCAAAGTTGTCAAAAACAAATTAGCTCAACCAAAATTCCCATGAACAGGCTTTAATTCCAGTTCAGCTATGAGAGAAACCCTTAGTCAAATACTGGCTGACCCAGAAGTTTGGACTTCCAACCTGACCAAAACAGAGCAATTTTAAATGGTTGACCATGAACTAATAAAGGCAACCAATTAAAACAGGTTGACCATGAACTAATAAGGGTGGCAGCCAAATAAATTTGGCAAGACAATTACACTTGGTTTTTTAAGTCCTCTGCCCATGTGTGTTGAAAGGGAGGGCTCAGCCATTTTATCAAGGAGATAACTTCTTTTAGATTTGTTTTTAAATGATGTGAGACTTAGCTATTTTCTGGAGCATTTACATTTTCAAAAATAGATAAATAATAGAATACATAACTTGCAATGGTTATCCTCGGCCATTCCCTAGGTTCCATCAATGATACTTAACATAATTAATGGTTTAAGAGTGGTTTGTACAGAAATTAAGATGAGAGAGAGATCTAACAATCTAGGATTATCAAGATAGAGTGGTTCACATGAACAAAATAAACATTACACGCATTTGTGGGGGGGAAGGTCAACTTGTCACACTTGTTTGCCGGAGTTCCCATCTGTCTTGTGAAGAATTTTGCTATTAATTTATTTGAGAGGTGGAGGCAAGGCTAACCAAAGAATTCTTAGGAAGAGAGAGAGAAAGAGAGAGGCGGTAACCAATCAATCATTTTCCAGTCAAGAACCCAATCAAGCAGTTTCAATTCCTAATATCAAAGGGAAAAGGAGACTATAGCCTTCACTCTGTCACATCTAAATCACCTAAACTGACCACATCAAAATCAACTTCAACCCAATCCAAAGGCAGCTTCTTATCGGTAATTATGTATTTCCCCCACCATACCTCATTGTAAACTTACGAACCAGTAAATTATCAACATACATATCTCTACATGGACACCAACAACAATAGAAACTAAGCCTCAATCCCCAACTCATTGGGATCTCTACTCTCGATAAAATTACAAACAGGATCCTCTGATTTGGGACCACTGTCAGTTTAATTCCTGGCTTTTAAATTTTAGCAGTCAGATCCCCCATGATTATTTTATTTTCAATCCAAACAGATCATCAAGATATTGAAGTATTAATGTAAGAGATATCACACAGACAAATATATTGTCTACTTCCCGCACACATGGACTTGTGTGTGAGAGAGAGAGAGAGAGAACGCCACAAAATAAAAGCTTGGAAGCCTCTGGGCAGAATCCAGTGACATAAACCCATTTATTATGCTCATAAAACATGAGGCTTCAAGATGCAACTGAGCCTCAAAAAGACATACTTGTTCAAACCACAACATACCGGGTTCCAGCAAAATGTCGAGAGCGTCTGGAAACCAGAAGAACACTGAAGCCTCTCCCAAAGATTGACAACCTGATCTGCCATGATTAAGTATATTAGAATTGGTTGAATGGAATAATACGAATTACACTCAACAACAATAAATTCATAGGCTATTATCAAGAAATCACATTGGATGAATTATTTCTACAAGATAACAATGTATTTAGAGGCAAAACACAAATTATCAAGATATGCATCCTACTTCCAAAAATCAAAATCATTTGAGGTAAGCAGAAAGGGATATAGCAGAAAACAAAACCCAAATTATCAAGATAAACAACCTACTTCCAAAAATCAAAATCATATGAGGTAAAGCAGCAAGGGATATAGCAGGCCTGATAACTCAGATTCAACCACAGAAATGAAGTAAGTTATTTTACCTTATAAGAAACAATTTATGAAATTTGTCATTTGGGCTAGAGTTCTTCGAAAAGTATGTCCCAGCATCTCCAAATCTTCCAAAATTTACCCAAATTCATACTCCATTTCCATTAAGTACTAGTAATGCTTGCCTAGCACAAACTACATTACATCTAAAATTATATTTGAACCATGGCCAAATTTTCTCTTTATATACCAGATATAAACAAATGATCAGCAAGAATATGGTAAAGCTGAGTGCATATCTGTCATTTGTGCTACAGTTCTTGACAAATTATATTCCAAGCATCTCCAAAACATCCAGAATTTACCCATTTCTATTATTAAATAATAGTGATGCTTCCAATTTTAGATTGTGTTTGGGATTGTGGAAGCGGTTACTTTTCAAAGTGTATTTCACTTGGATATATTAAAATAATATTTTTTATTTTTCAAAATTTATTTTTGACATAGCACACCAAAACAATCCCAAAACATTAAATATAAATAAATTGAAGAAATATCAAAGATTTTGAAAAGTGCTTTTTGACCGTAAAAACAAACATACATTTAGCCAACAAGAATTACATTACATCTGAAATTAGTTTTGAACCATGGTAAAAACATTTCTTGAAATTCAGAATATCAAACCAAATTAATTGACAAGCATGTAATATTGTTGTGTGCTTGGTTGAAAGAAGTACAACTTATAAGAAAACACAAAAATAGAGCAATAACATGTTAAATAATAAATTATCTCAAAAAAGTATCTGCAGGATTACAGCAAGGATATATTGATGCATAAAATTTGTATAAAATATTTAGCATAACACATGATCAATGAGAAATTAATTAGAGATACAAAATATTAAAAAAAATTGCATACCTGCTTAAAATTTCCATGCACTAATGCTATTGTCCAAATAGTATTACCACATCTAGACCGAATAGCTCGTGTTAGATATGCATTCCACACGAATATGTTATCATATGGCATCCTATCTTCACCAATTGATATCACATTCTTTTGCAAGCTTTGCATTATAGGATATGTATAACTAAAGAAAAAATCTTTAGTCAAATCTACACTAGATAACAGCTTTTTGTACCTGCATTTGAGGCAACAGATAGAAGAACTATTCAGAAACTAAAAATCAGACTCATGCTAGACAAGAAATGAAAAAAATCTAACAGTACTAGATAAGACTGAAAGGAAATACATAAAAAATTCAAAACTATCTAATGAAATACAGGTTTTATGCTCTTGAAAGTAGATTGTATTTACCCTTTTGTCTTTCCTTTTCCTCTCAATAAAATTCTTAATCCTCTTTATTCCATCTCTAAGAACATTCATATTTTATGCTGTGTTAACATATATACATGCATCCATGCATACATATATATAGAAGCCCAAAAGCACTATTCTCAATCAAACAAATAATTTAAAAAAAATGAAGGTCTTCTCTCAATTATAGATTTTTTCCCTGATAAAAGAAGAAATATATGAAAATGAAACAAGAAAGATATGACTACAATGGCCACACATCAAACACTACAATGTTTGTGTTTTCTTTTGTGAGGTTTCTTGTTCTCCTATTTGCTTCTTTTCCTTCTTGAATTTTATCAACTGCTTTGAGAATTGCAAATTGATTATTTTCAATTAGGGATCCTCTAGTACATTTCCCACTTACAATGTTAGAAATATCTTTGGCAATTTAAAGGCTATTCATTTAAACAAGTATTTTACTACATGATCTCTCACTTTTATGGCCATAAACACCATGCTTGCTCATTAGGATTAAGAAAACAGGAAACATTTTTCATTCATAAGAAACATTAAGGATTGATGCTACAGGAGGAGAGAAAGGGAGTATAGTACTATGCAGTATAAAAGAATACAAAATAGCACTTTTCACTACTGAATTTGACAAATTGTTATAAGATTCTCTCAGGTTTCACATTAAATTAGCACTTCCAAAATTGAATTGGACAAGAGTCTTAGAAAGCTTCTATAATATTTTTTTTTTGTAATTTTAAAATACATGCCTAATAAGTTCTTCATTTCAAGCTAGAAATTGAATTGTTTGAGTCATGCCAAAAGGCATCTTTTCTTAATGGTTAGGCAAAGTTATGGTAATGATAATGGCAACAATGTCCAACAAAATTCCCACATTGCGTTTTCTATGAGCTTAAGAATTCTGCAATCATATAAAAGGCCAAGCTGGTTTTATCATTAGTCACTGATATCATCTGACGCATGAATGTGTGTGTGAGTGTTTTTCTTACGTTAATAACTGTACTTTCATAATATAGATAACAGAAAGAGAAAGACAAATCAAGAAGAGAGACAATACATACTGCTGTCTAGATGAAGAAATGAAGAGGCACAAGCAGACAGCAGTATGTATCAACAAAACAATACAATTGTATGCACCCCCACATAGAGCTAGATAGGGGCAGGGTTGGAGGTACAAAGCAATCAATCAGGAGCATGCAAAGGAAGTGAAATACCTTAGCTCAGCTTTAGAATGAGCCACATCAGTTTGTACTGATACATGTGGAATGGTAAACAACTGGCTCTCGTCTATGCCATATATTACATGACCACAAATAAATCCTATTTGTCGACGCTTTGTTACTAGAATCAAATAATAAGACTCCAGAAACTTAATGCAACCTAAAAACACCAAAAGAGCACAATAAGTAACACCACTTTCACAGAGAAGCCCGTGCATAAAGAGCATAAAAATACACAAACAAGAATTGGTCAACCAACACTAACCTGCGATCCCATAAGCCTTCACTACAAAGTTTAGGCCCCCAGTGGCACGATTCCCTTCAGCAATTCGCTGGAGCAAGTTGTTTATTTCTTGTGATGAATAAACAACTGGGTCTTCACTAATATTGAGTTCAGACGGTTCTGATCGATCAATCTTCAATACCCGAAACAACTTCTTGGTCCTATCACTCCCGACTAGATAAAATCTCTGATTACAAAAATCTCAGAAATATTTTTAATGGTTATGTTTTAATTTCTTCCGAAAACAATGAAATTCTTAATTAAACTAATGATTTAAGAAATTTAAATATCCACCATCAATCAATTCAAATCAGCTGAAACCGCCATTAAACGAAACCCTAAAAATCTCAAAATTTCTACCGTTTTATAATTTAATCTTCAAATTCCAAAACAACCCAGCTATAATCCAGGCACAAATTTCAAGTCAAAAGACTTAAGAGAATGATTAAGTTTTGTTACCTGTCTAGTCTCGTAGAGTCTAAATTTCTCGAGCGAGTATGAAACGGGATCGGTTTCGGGGTCGTTGGAAGGTTGGATTTTGACGGAGGAATCGACATAAGGAGGGAGTCTGGATTTCGAATTATCTGATTTCGCCATGGAAATGGCGGAGGGTAATTTGGCTATTCTCCAAAATCTATTTATATCTATCCATCTTGAAAAACGGAAAACTGATAAGGGAATTTTGATAATTTGTTACGTATCCAATCAAAAAGCTCCGAGTCATGGGGTCATGAATCATGTTTAACCGGATTATATTAGTTTATCAATATCCTAGATGCCTGTGTATTATTACATGGAGTTTTTTAGCGTATACTAGTCAACTGCCCGCACTACGTTGCGGGTGTAGTGCGGGCGAAAAAAATAATTTTTACAGTTATTAAAATTAAAATATAATATTTTAATATATAAAATTTGATATACTAAAAGATATTAACATTATCTATTATAATAACAATAACATCGAAGTCTCAACTTCTAAAATTATTATTATTATTATTGTCAAAAAATTATCATTATTATTATTGCCAAAAAAATCCTAAAAACCTCAACAGAAGCTCAAGCAATTTTTTTTTATCATTGCTATCACTGCTAAAACAATAAAAATTATCAAATTATTCTGAGAGAAAAATACCTAAACACATTAACAAAGGAGCAAGGAAAAATATTATTATTATTATTATTATTATTATTATTATTACTGTTACTATTATTATTATTATTATTATTATTATTATTATTATTATTATTATTATTATTATTATTATTATTATTATTATTTTTATTGAGAGAAAAAAACCTAAACACATTAACAAAAGAGTAAGGAAAAAAATATTATTATTGTTGTTATTATTATTATTATCATTCTTATTATTATTATTATTATTATTATGGAAAATAAAACACAAATATCAATTTATCAAGGGAATAAAATAAAAAATTCAAAGTATTATTATTATTATTATTATTATTATTATTATTATTATTATTATTGTAATTATATATTTTTTATATTATTATTATTATTATTATTATTATTATTATTATTATTATTATTTGTTGTTATCATTATCATTATTATTATTATTATTATCATCATCATGATCATTATTATTATTATTATTATCATTATTATTATTATTATTATTATCATTATTATTATTATTATTATTATTATAATGGAAAATAAAACACAAATATCAATTTATCAAGGGATTAAAATCAAAAATTAAAACTATTATTATTATTATTATTATTATTATTATTATTATTATTATTATTATTGTAATTATATTTTTTTATATTATTATTGTTGTTATTATTGTTATTATTATTATTATTATGGAAAATAAAACACAAAAATGAATTTATGAAGGGATTAAAATAAAAAACTTCAAACTATAAGGGCCAAAATGAAAATTCAATATATTATCAATTTCAATAAAAGGATCCAATTGAATAAATCAAAACTTATGTACTATATTTATTGAATAATTTAAACCCAATCCGAAAATTAAAAGAAGGAGGACCGAAGTTCAACATTGACATTTAATCAATTCGAATTGGAGGACCCAATCGAACAAAATCAAAACTTATCGAACCAAAATCAGGACAAAACACAAAATCGAAAGTCAAGGGACCGAAGTGAAAAGTATAACAAATTGGGGGACTCTCCTGCACTTTTACGTGCAGGAGAGAGAGAGAAACGTTGCCGGTGCTTTAACCGGCCTCCGACGCCTATAAGGACATATTCAGGGTACACGCGTCACCGCGGGAGGAAGAGCACGCGGAGACGCATCGAGATACACGGCGGAAACATGTCTCCGGACACCGGAGGACACCGCACGCGCCACCTAAACAGGGCGTGGGGCGTGAAAAAGGCTGGCGCGTGCGGCACACGCACTGACAAAGCGACAGTAATAAAAAAAAGAAAAAAGGTCAATTACCGTACTACCCCTGGACCTGAATCAACGTTTTTGTTTCATTTGGGGCTAGAAGGGTAATTAGCCATTTTTTAAATATATTAAAAAAAAAAGTGCGGCGGACCGAACCGGCCCGGTCCGGTCCGTACGTGTGCAATGACAGGAATGGCCCTCATCCCCAGCCCTTTTTACCGCCAGACCGAGCCCTATTTTGTCTCATTACCGGGGCTACAATCGTCAAAGCACTGTTCAAAATCGAAACAGGCGTAGCAACTCGCGCGACGCAGGGCTGAAGAAGTTCGAGTCCACAGTGCGTTTGTCTCTGGTGCTACAGTGAAAAACCCAACTCTTTTAGCTTGTTTTACAATTTTAGGAGTGAAAAAAAATAAAAAAAACTTATTAAACCGAGAAAATTAAAAATAAATAATCTATAAAAATTGAACTATTAAAAAAACTGATTAAATTTATTAAAAATATTTAAAAAACTTCTGGTCTGGTCTTGTTTTTATTTTTTTAAATAAAAAATGATAAACCGAAATTGAGCTGAACTAGTTCAAATTAAAAAAATTATATGCTATAATTTTTTTTATTCTTCTGGTTCAGTTCAAATTTTTTGGTTTGATTCTATATTTTGTTAAATAGAAGAAGGGGAAACTTGGTTAGAGTAAAAAAATAATTATTATTTTTCATTTTTTCAGTAAAAAAACCAAATCGAACCGAAACCAATGGATTTCATTGAGTCCGATTCAATTTCGGGTTTTTTATAAAAAAAAACTTATGGTTTAGTTGTTTTTATTGATAAAAACTAAACCGAACTAAAAATATTCACCCCTAAAATATATTTATGCTTTTAAAAATAAAATAAAAACTTTTTTTTATGTTTTGAATGATTTTATGTGTTGATTATAAAAATAATTTTATAAAAATAAAATAAAAATTATATATTTTCATATGAATAATACTTTAAAAAATAATTGCTAGCATAATACTAAATAGGCTTTTAATTGTGTTATTAAATCTGAAGGTTTTTAATTGTGTTATTAAATTTGACTTGACTTGGTTGACTAATGCCTATTTATTTTTGCATTTATGAGTGTTTTTGAGAATATTTTATTTTTTATTTACTTTAAGTTGTTATTTTATGTGTATGTTTTTATATCATTTTAATATATTGATGTCAAAAATAATTAAAAAAATATTATTTTTATATATTTTCAAACAAAAAATACTTTAAAAAATAACTGCTATCACAATATCAAATAGACTAATATGCAATCCAACCTTTAATTCAAGTCATGTTTCAAATCAAATTGAAATGAACTTATTTTGGTTAAACTTATCAACCTGAGGGTTTCTTTCGAGACTCGTTCAGTTGGTCAAAATTAATTTTAATTTCTTTTTAAAAAATAAATGATATTATTTAATTATCTTTAATATAGAAATAAAGATATTTTGGGAGGTCTCGGATTAATACAAGTCATGATTCTAATTAGATTTAATAATTTATTTTTAAAAATCTGTTTTTTATTTCAATTTTACAATAATAAAAAATAGACTTTTGTAGAAAGGATAACAATTAAATTTACGGTGAAAATCCAAAGGGGTTCGACGTGAGTGGTGAGGGCGCTCTCGTCTCTTAAGAAAGGTCGGGGTGTCAATCCCTACTCTTGTATGGAGCTGACTATTTGGGGAGCACTTTCACCTCTTCGAGGGTCCACCCGGTGCGAACATGGATTAGTCTGGACCAGTATCTAGGACACCACGTGGTTTATACCAAAAAAAAAAAATTACGGTGAAAAAATGTATTTTTTTTTAGTTGTCTTTTCTGTTCCTATAATTTTTCCTTGCAACCAAAATACTCTCATTAGTAGCATAGTTCATTAAGCAAAAAACAACAATAATAAAAAAAAATGAAAAAAAAACTATAAAGCTCCGAACTCAAAAGGAAAAGGTATAATTTTTTTTTATCAAAAATCTATTTTTTTTATTCATGCATTTATATTTTTTTAAAATAAATATTTTTATGAGAAACATTTTTTAAAGCAAAAATTATTTATAATCATAAAGGCAAGTTTCAAATAAAAAATAAAGATCATGAAATGATCATTTTCACGCACCTATATAAAAAAAATTAAGAATAGTACATTTGAGAAAATAATATAAAAAGTACAATAAAAAAATGGATGTTTTTTTTCTCATTTAACATTAATAAATTCTACATATTAGAGTAATATATAACTATTCATTATGTAATTGATAACATATATAAAAAAACTTTATTCTTTAATATAATTGGATATTCACTTAAATACCATTTTAATAAATTCATTTATTTTTTTATTTTAAATTAAAAACAATTTAGTATTTTAAAATTATTTTCATATACTGATGTAGAAATTTTTTTTTAAAAATAAATTATATTATTTAATATATTTTTAAATAAAAAATATCATTAACTAGATTCCCAAACACTTGGGATGAAAGTTGGGTTTGACAATTGGTTTTTCAAAAGCACAATTGTGTTTTACTTGCTTTACATGTACGTAATAAAAGTGTTTAACATGGTCTTGCTTTATGTTTATGTCGCAAGAACATTATCTTTCTTCTAGATTAAATATTTAATAAATATTAATATAATAGTTTTTTTTTATTAAAAACTAAAAAAAAATTATACAAACAAAGTCAATATTATATATTATATATAACCCTAACATAAAAAAGAAGTCAATTTTTTGAAAGCAATCGTGGACCAGTTAGGATAATTGTTCATAAAAGGTTTGTGGCTCTGGAAATTTCCAGCTATCGTATCACCCCCTTCACCGCAACCAAACATCAAGCACCATAGATTAATCACATCTCGAGTCCCAGGGGAAGTGTAACCTTGTTAGATTCATCAAGCAAAAATCAATGACCAAATTATATCTTTTGTGTGGCCATAACTTGATCAGTGCTCCCGCATTAACAATCCATCCCGGGTCTCGTCCCGGAATATGTAATCTGTGTCAAGAGAAGAAAGCGAGAACAGTTGCAGTCTTTGCTGCAAAATCTGGTGGATTTTCCCTCAACTCGGTAAGATTTTCCTATGGTGATCTTTTCGAGCTCTTTATGATCCAATGAGGCAAATCCATGATGATTATTATTGCTGGATATAAATACTGCTGTTTAGCTGCTGCGACAGTGTGCATTAATGGGACTTGAGTGGAAGTTTTCTAACTATTTGCTGTTGCAGATTCTGAAAGGATGTAAAACTTGTGGAGGCAAAGGTGCAATGGAGTGTGAAGGCTGCAAAGTATTGTCCCTTCAACGTCCCTTGTCAGTGTTTTCATACATGGAGTTGATTTTGTAAAACCCCATTGCAGAGCCCTGTTGGTGCAGCAAATATTTCACTCTTTCTTAACGAAAATGGAATTAATAATGATAATAACAATAATAATCTCACCTCCTAGCTACCCTTTTCTCTTCTTTTTTTTTCCTGTCAGAGAATAATTCATTATGAATTGTAGAGGGATACTAGTTTTGAATTGTAACTCATTGAAATGTATGTGCCTATTTTAGTCTCATCTGAAACACTGAAGAACTGATGATTTTTCTCCCTCCAGGGAACGGGTAAAAATAAAAAGAATGGAAATATCTTCGAGCGTTGGAAGTAAGTTTTCACCTATTTTGGAAGAACTTAATTACTTGCTTATCAATTTATATGAAGGATATTACATTCAAGTTTTTTTTTTTCTTTTATTTGTTTCTGAGGAAATTCAATATGGTTTCAGATGTTATGACTGCCAAGGATTTGGCTTGAAGAGCTGTCCTAGTTGTGGGAAGGGAGGGCTGACACCAGAACAAAGAGGGGAAAGATAATACTCACAGGAAGTCAAGTGTTCTGAATTTACTGTCGTTTAAGGAAAGGAAGATCAACCATATCTGCCATTGATTTAGCTTGTACCAGCCTGCACCTTCATGTACGCAAATGTGTTTCTTATTCAAGAATCAGAAATCCTAATGTTGTTCAGAAAATATATATATATATGTCAGCAGACCTGCACTTGAAGAAAGCACTGTAAAACTACAATGGTTTTCTTTTTTCTTACGATATATATTGCAGATTCTATGAGCATGATATTTTATCTCTACTGGGGCTGGAAATCAGGGATGGACTTGGAGAAGGCAAAGATTTGCTTAGTGCTCACGGGAGGGAAGTAAATCATTCGAAACAAATTGTCTGTATAATTTGGTTTATAATATTCTGGCTTACTGAGTTCTGTTGCACTGTTTTATTATATGATCCTAATGCTTATTGCACAACAAAAGCTATTCCATAACCAGTACTGGCCAAAGTATTTGTTGGATATCATTTTGATGAAGCTATAAAATGTCTTAACAATGATCAAAGTGGGTTTCTACTATACTTTGAAAAAATAAAAAAAGCATCGTTGTTGAGTGACAAGAAGATGTTCTGGTGCTTGACTTGGTCATCCAGCCATGACAAGATGTTCTGGTGTTTGACTTGGTCATCCAGCCATGACAAGAAGATATATATTATAAATTGTTAATAATAGAATATAAATTTTAATTTCGAAAGCTTAACCTGAATGGGATCAAGGCTAAGATCTTTTCACATGGCTTGTTAAACACTTTTTCAAACACAAATTTCAAGAATTGTGGAAAGAGAGAAGCATGATTACCATCCTGAGTTGCATATTAGCTGTGCTTCACCAGCCCTCAACTTTCAAATCAAACGTGTTAGTACTTAGTACTTTCATTTTTTATTTTGTTTCAACTGTGCCTTTCAACTAATTTATTAAAACCTATTTGGCAACTTTTAATGAAAAATAATGAAAATACTAGTCAAGCAGTTTCTGAAAACAAATCTCTGACTACTTTCTGGTTAGAGCCACTTTCTTTCATTTACAGACCAGTTTTTCCAGTATGAAATCATCAACCTTCTGGGTCTAAATGAAATCAGACTCATCTGGTTTACACAACCTGTTTCTCTTCTGGTGAGTCTCTCTTTTAGTATCTGCGGAAAATCCTGAATTCAAGTCTACTCCTCGTAATCTCCATCTGCTTGATCATCACTATAGTAATATTCTCGCTCAGGAAAATGAATGTAGCCAATGCTATTTCGCAAAGCTAACTCTTTTGTCATCTTTCTCTTTTTATATCTTCTCCAAACAGATTGCATTAAACAAGCGGCCCATGTTCTCCATTGGTGAGAATAGTACCTAAAAGCATGCTGCAACTTCTTGCTCTGAAGCCGCTTGAATTGATGTCCGAAGAATTTGAGGTCTTTAGCCTCGAGTGCAAAAGCTTCAACTTCAGAAAGGGCTTTCACAGATCGTGTCGAGGAAGGCAGGTTAGCGCTTGATTTTGGCATCAAGGCCCAGGTGAGTAGTTCCTCACCGCAGAAGTCACCAGGTCTGAGGGTGATGGAGTTGAAGAATCCAGACCTTCCTCCATTAGTTGTCGAGCTCTCTAATTGCCCTCTAATGACGAACAGCATCTCATTCACTGGATCACCCTCTCGAACTATGTAAGTTCCTTCTGTACTCAATGATGACACCAGACGCTCACATATGGCATCGAGTAACTGGTCATCCATTTGTGAGAAGAATGGGACGCGGCGAACAAGGGCCAGAGATAAATGTCGCTGGATTTCTCGTCGGAGGTCCAGTGGCAATGAATGCAGTATCGATTCTTCGTGAACTCCTCTAGTAGCAAGCCATTTGTGCTGAGCAAATCGGCGAACACGTTCTTGAAGATCTGGAGGTAACTGGCGGTGCCTCATCCACTCTTCCGTATCCCTCCGCTTAATCCTCCACTCTTCAACTCTCACCGTCATAGATTGCAGGTTGGTCTGCATGTTGCCAATTAACTGTGCCGAGAGAACTAAACCGATGATGCATATGAGAATACAGAACACATTCTCGCCCAAAAATGTGCTAGTTTCCAAGGTCTGACCATATGAGCTCAGATTTCTTAAGCCCCACCAGAGACAGTACAGGAACTTCTCGATGAAACGTGAGGAAGCGACGTCATTGATAAAAGCATCAGCAAATATTCCATACTTAAACGTGAGAGTGCTGTTGCGTGCATCACAATTAGCAGGAACGCCGGTAACATTCCTCCAAAATTGCCGTTCAGGATTTCCCAGACTATTACAATCTAGATAGCTATGGATGCAGCCTACAATTCCTGCCTTATTCTCTTTCGTACATTCTGATTTCCAGCAATAGAATTGCCTCCCCATGGACAACGTATACCAAGAAGCACCCAATGCATGGCTGGCCAGCATGTAAAGAATTAGATTGTATCCAGCTCCAGCCCAAGCAGCCTTGGCAACAAAACCTGTAGATTTTACAATCCTTTGATGCAAAGGAAAGATAAGAAACATTCTGGGAATGTATTGAATAAGAACCATGAGCGAGAGAGTGGTGTTGGCATGATCGGTGCTGCTGTTTCTTGTGGCTGGAATTACTAACCAGATGACAATCTGAGGAAGCGGAAGCGCAGCAGCCATATCGATGAGGAAATCAGACTTGAGATAACGCATTGCGATCTCCTTGGCATCAATAACAAGCTCTCCCCGTCCAAAAACTCTGGAACTAGGAGCAACGAAAGCTGTACGAAACTTCATAAGAATGTGAAGGCTGAAGAACATGTCTGCTATGGACCTAAAATATGTGATCAGCACCGCAAGCTGTTTGTCGATGGATAAGCAAACATAAATATAGTCCGAATGGAAAGTAATTCGGTCTCGGTTCCGGGGACCAACATAAGGGAGGTAAAAGTAGAGAGGGTCGATGAAGAGTGCGATGATGGAAGTGAGGAGGAAGACGTGGTTCCAATACGTTACAATTTCGCTGTCCGGGTCCAGTATCTGGTACCGCCATAGGATTTGGAGAGGGTTAGGATCTGTTGTGCTGGTGGGATGTTGGTGGTGACGCCTGAAGCGGCGGAACTTCGCTGTTGGGGTGTGAATAAGTCTATTCATGATCTAATTCCACGGCGGCAGTGTAGTAGGACGATTCTGATCCCAAGATGCATGGAGGATTGGCTCCTTTCCTGTTTCTTGACCATTGATATTTATTCATTCATCGAAATATATATATATATAAAAGTTGACAGAGTGAGTGAATTAGAGGAGGGAAAGAAGAAGAAGAAGATGAAATCAGACACTTCAACAAACATGCAAGAGTACAGAACAAAACCAGTAGAAGAAGAGTACACTGATCAGATCTTTTTAATGAAAAAGAGAACAACGTAATGAGAGAAAGAAATTCATGAAGAGCGAAACCAAAAGGGGTAGATGGTGTCTGCATGAGAAAAATGAAGGAAGAAGAGAAATAAAAGGAAGAGTCAGACATCAGCATACCTTACGGAGATACAATCGGAAGGGTAGTGAGACCGGTTCCTCTTCTTCCTTTGTTAATATATATATATATATATATATATATATAACACGTCATGCAAACCATATTGACTAGGAAAAAGCCTAATTAACAGAAACCTTTAATTATGGAGAAAATCTCTCTCCCTCCCTCCCAAATTTCCAAGAACCAAGTTCCATTCTTCCCCTTTTCTGTGACAGGGCTCGTGCAAAGAATTCTTCAGCAATTTCATTTTTCCTTAGGTATTTATGTTAATTTTTTTTCTTGCGTATAATGATGTTTTCCCCCAAGTTGCATCTGAGATTTGCATGCACATTTAACAATCGTGATTTTTTTTTTGACCATTTGAATTCGTGGGAGCCACATATTGATCTCCTCAATTTTGTTTTCTTATATATATTCAATTTATGTTCTGCATAACTTCAATTGTATAAGTTGATTGCTTCTGCGGTTAAATTTATTTATTTATTCATTCATTTTGTCTGGCACTACCATGCATGAATATAGAACACAAACAAAAAAAATATAATGCAGGTCATGTTTCATAATTAAGATTTTGCGAACTTTTTCATGTAAAAGATTGACAGAATTTTATCTCTTTCAACAACTATCGACTTAAATTGAGGAATCAAAACAAACACAAATTTCACTATCTTTTTCCGGCTTCAACATTCACCATGTGGGGTCTGTGTCTTCTTCTCTGCAATCACTTCACACCCTTGGGGCCAAGTGGTATTTAATAATTTGGATTTGAGTTTATTGAATTTGAACTCCATTTGTGCACTCTAGCTGAAGGTTCATATCAGCTTTTAATGTTTGTTTTTTTCTTTCCTAACTTGCTTCTCTGCAATTTGATGGTTCTGTTAATCAGCTTGAAGGTCTGCTCTTCTTTAATTTACCAGTTGAGGTTGCATTGTTACCATGGATTCCAGTCATGAAGGGATTCAGATGCTACTAACTGCAGAACAGGAGGCCCAACAAATGGTTACTGCTGCTAGAAACTGTAAGAACACGATAACATAAATAGTTTGAGAAATTTCCTCGTGTCATTCCTTCACATTTCATTGCACCAACGAAAATCCACATTTCTGTCCAGTGAAGACAACAAGGTTAAGGCAGGCTAAAGAAGAAGCTGAGAAAGAGGCAGCTCTTTATCGCACCAACATGGAATCTGAGCACCAAAAGAAAGTAGATGAGGTATAATACATATTTCCTCACTATATTTATTTCCATAAAGAATATGAATTACAAGTTCTTTTGCAGACAACTGGGAACTCTGGCTTCACAGCCGAACGACTTGGAGAGGAAACTGAAGAGAAGATTCAAAACCTGAAGAAGTCAGCCTCCAAGGTCCAGTCAAATATTGTTGGCATGCTCATCAAGTATGTTACAGCCGCAAAGTACTGATGCTTGAAGGAGGGTTAGTGTGGAGCTTGGATTACCTTCGACTATGACCACCTGCTTCAAACACCCATTTTTTTGTTCTTTCTTGTTTCTTGTTCATCCGGTTACAGGTTCAGAGCAGTGGCCTGCAATAAAGAAGGGAAAGGAAAGCCTTTATGATTTTTTTCCTTTTTTTTTTTAAACATTAAATTAATATTTGAACATTATTCCAGAGTGTATAGCTCAATCTTCTCCTTTTAACAAATAAAAAACCTTCCACCTGCATTTGTCACTTCATCCCCTCCTACTTTGATATTAATACTCTTTACCTTCCATTTTTTTTTTTACCAATCAAAATAAATAAATCTCAAACCAAGAAAGGACATACATTTTCCCCAAAAAAACTGTTAGCAAATACCCCATGAAATGATGACGACCAGTGTTTTCTTTAGAATCAATGGAATATATCAACTGAATATCTTGAACAAATTGAGCATTTGTAAACCACATTATTTACAGTGAAGCCTATAAGCGACATGCTCCGGGCAAATCTAACATATGAAGAGTGTTTGAAAATCAAGATTTATACAAGAGTGTTAGCACTTGGCCCTCTTCCTGCTGTTGAAGTACTGTTGAGTGCTCGATGCAGGTGGAAACCTTCACCTTGATCCCCATTCAAGGACCTTCTCTCCAAGCAGCAAACAGTAAGCTGCCGGAGTAACCTCTCAAGATGAGATCTCAAGCAGCTTTGTGCATCCTTCACGTTCGGATCTGTTAACAAAATCATGCCATTCACAGCATCAGCCACAATCTCACGCTGCGACTCCTCGAGAAGATACCCAGCCGAGCACTGATGTGGTTGTTCATAAGCCAGCAAGGCAGCACAATCCCGAACTAGATCATCAAACCCAGGCAGCTTAAAGAACTTTGCCAATTCAATCCTTCCATAATGGACAGCCTCCTCTAGTGCTCCGGCCTACATACATTATACAAAGCTTGCATGACAAGACATCCAGTCAAGTACTCAAAAGACATTAAATTTACGATAATACAGCAGAACAATTAATATTTCCCATGGAGACACTAATTGTGAGCTGTACGAGGAACACTGGTTGGTTGGATGGGAAAAAAAAAACAATGAAAATACATGCACACAACAAAAATAAAATATGACTACAGCATGCACATACCAGCTGCCATACATATAAGCAGTTCATTATTATTATTATTACTATTATTATGAAGAGGCAGAGTGAAGTTTCTGGATATGTTAAAGCAACTTTAAGAATAATTTACATTCATGCAAGTCTATATTTATAACTACGAATTAAATATTTCCTTTATTATAAAAAAAGACTATAGCAAATTATACACGGAAAAAACATATACCCGAACCAGTTCAATAAACTTTTGACTGTGAAGCAGCAAGCAGGTGGCTGATTTTTCATCCTAAAAAAAAAGAAGAAAACGGTCACATGTCACATTAACAAAGATATAGATCTTATCAGATATTGAGGATGGAAAAGCTGACCATCAAATGGTTATTTTAAATTCTAGGTGAAAGAAAACAAAACTTTGAAAGCTCGCAATTAAATTTATTGCTCAATGACGATAGAACATCCAAATTTTGTATTGACATATTGAAAACAAATGCAAGTTAATAATTCAGAATTTAAACTAACAGGAACTCATAATAATGATCTCGCTTTTGACTGTTATCTAGCACCAACAATCCAATTTGGCAAATTGGTTTGTTTTTAAGCATGGTAAGATGATGTAAAATAAACCAGATAGCACACATAAATCAAAGCTCATGCACCTCCTAGCTCTTTTATGCATTGGCAAATCCATTCCATCAGGCATCACACAATGTGAGCTTTCAAGTAAAGCTAATCACACAATTGCAATAAATACCTATCTGCTCAAATAGAAAATTGACTGCCACAGAAAAAAAAATCACATAAACAGCAAAATTGAGGTTATATTATTTCTCAACAGCCATAAATTTAAGTCCCTGCAAGTCCAGGTTTGAAGAGTGAAAGGAAAGGAATTAAAGGTTGATTTAAAGCTCACAAGGTTATATTATTTCTCAACAGATGTATTGATTAATTGGGACAAAGGCAGGTAACTATTTTGGCGACATTTGTGTCAAATTCCCTTCATAATCTAAGGATGGTTATATTAGTTCCCATATACACAGAATGGGCAAGCAACCAATAGAGGACAATTTATAGAATAGACCAACAATCATGAGGGAAATATTGACTCGTCTAGCATCCATTCAAGGAAAAAGTCATAATTCACTGTACATATTAAATAGAAACACGACTAAAAACAGGAATCATGTTGTAAATAGTGTTCACCTGAACTATCTGGGGATACCACTCATGAAGTTTACTGAGTGCAGAATCAATCTCACCATTTCTGATTAGCTTCAAAGGAGAAAATAAGTCAGCAAAAACAAATATCATATTCACAATGAAGAAAAGAAATGATAAATTAATAAAAGTGCTTTAAATAGAATAGATATTCCACAAGATCATGACAGATTGAAGAGTATGAATGATGATATCCAGAAGAATGACGATCATCGCAGTTGAAGTATTTCATGAAAGACACCATATGAGAAATAAGTATGCAAATCAGATCCTCTCAAATTTAATTATGACCATCTTAGCATAGTAGAAAATGCCCAACCTAAATGTGGAAACTTATTCTTGCTGCATCCTACCCTTCAACATTTGTGTATACATATCTGATCTCAAGACTTCAACCTACAGCATTGCAGGTGCAAGCCAATACTTCTGGAATTGCAGCAAGTAATCATCCCCAATATTTCCAATTAACCCCATGGAATATATCCAAATAAAGCACACCTCTTGTACCAGAAAAGCCTGGTTATGTTATTCATTAGCTGTTACCAACATACAATACCACACATGATCTTTATCAGGTCATTACATTGCTTACACGTGAGACGTGCACAAATCTACTCCTTCCAGATAACAGAGTTGAATTAACATGTAGACATAGCATTCACTGAAGCCCCAATTGAGCTTAGCACCATTCTTCAATGTTTGTGCATCTCAGAAAGCACTCCAGTATTTTGCTAAAAGAATGGAAAAGGGTGGAATACCAAGTATGGGATTCACAAAAGAGAAGCATTCAAAACACACATGGTACCCAACGAATTCAAAAGGAAGCAAACTCTCTGATTATAACAGCAATGATCTGAGAATGCATCATTTAGGGGACCATAAACCCTAGCCACACAAGACATCAATACATAATATCCAAGTAAACTCTAAAGACGGTAATGAGCTTCTGATCAAAATATCCCTCCAAAGTATCTTAGTCATTCATAATGCCACATGCATTTGACATATACTCAACTCAGTGCCTCACGAAACTAAAGCCAGCCAACATGAACTATTAATTGAATATGAACACGCATTGCCAAGCAATTTCATACCTGTCGAACAGCTTTCCTTTGTGCTAAGGCATACGCAATGTGCTGTTCACCAAAGCCATTTTCCTGAGCTATAGATATAGAAGGGATAGTATTTTTACTAGCCACATCAAATGCTTTGAGTGTCTCTTCATAGCCATTGTGTAACAAGTAGGAGCGAACAAGTCTGCCAAGAAATAAAAATAAATATTAACTGAATTATCAAGAAAAAATGATGTTAAATGATGATTATTGGTAGCTGCCAAGATCAAATACTGTGATCGAGTTTAGCAAGTATACTATTATTTCTAAGGGTAAATTACAATAGCCCCCCCTCATGTATTGTGAAATTACACAAGCCATCCACAAGTCGGATGATTTAACAGAAGCCCCTTCCACATTTAAGAAAATACTACAAAAACCTCCTGTTGTCCCCAAACTGCCCTTCCAAATAAATTTTAGGTGCAAAAGGATTTTTGTAAGGTCTTCTAAACATTTGAGAAGTTTCTTTAGGTTTATAAAATCTCGAGGGTTATTGTAATATACCCTATTTCTAAATACACGAAAGGGATTTTAAAACTTCTTTCTTTGATCATAAGATTTTAAAACCATCACACGTCACAAAACCCAAGGTCAAGATTTCAGATGAACAAAATTAAAGACTGCAAGAAGAAAAGGGGGAGTTGATGATAACAATAGATGAACAAAGATGAAGAGCTTGCCTTGATCCATTCATTAATTCTAATATCATTTTCCGACTGACTCTTTCATTGTTGAGGCATGTACAGCATATTTGTAAATTACACAGGCATAAATTCAGAAACCTTTTTATATATAAAGGAGACTCAAATCTAATGTAGACTTACTCATAACTAACAATTGGCGGTAAAGATATTTTATCAACTGCCATTTGTTGCTTCATCACTTCTTGTCTTTCATATTCCTAAGCAAGGATACAAAGTGGTTGTCAGTCTATTGACAAAGCTAGAATGACTTCAACTTACATATACAAAGTTATATTTGTTTTAGCCAGGTGATGAAGAAAACCATTCATCTAGAGAATTGTATAAGCTGACCCAAAATGATAAGAAATGGCATGCAACATATGGAGAGAACCAGGATCACATCGTGTTTAGCCTTGTTTAAAAATATTTCATGAAGTGATATTGTAAGCTGTTGGCTGTATCAGCTAAAAGAAATGAATCACCATGTTACAGCAAGTCAGCAAGGTTAAACATAAGATCAAAGCAACTAGTGTCCCTCAGCACCAAACTTCCATCCATCTTCTCGTTCTTTGTATTATGAACACTCATAAAACGAAGAGATAGATTAATTTCTTCCAAAAGGCAAGCTATGGGTATAACAAATAGAAAGTTACATATAGATATAAGAATAAGCCACCAAGCACCATTCTAGGTAAGAATCTACGACCATTGAATCATATAACTAATTGAAAAGTGAAGATTATCCACTGAACTTTATCACCTACCATACAAAACAAAGTTGACCTTGCACAGAGAAGAAATTTTTTGCAAACCCACTTCACTAGAAAAGGAGGAAAAAAAGTATATAAGAATGAAGCAAAAGAAAGGATATCTTGCCTTAAGATCAAAAGCAAATGATTTCTTCCCAAAGTTGACTTCAATCCTGCCAGATTAAAATGTATCTGAAGTTATCAGATCCTCTAGCATAATGGTGATGATAGAACAATTAGCAAAGGAAAGGAAAATAAAATCAAAATGCAGTTAAATTCATTTTTCCATGTATATAAATATTTAACTAGAACCTTGCATAGAGGGAAAAAATTTCTAGGTGGCAAGGGATGTTGGTAGCACAATTTTCAACAAACAAACAAAAACAGTGTCCACAAGACATTATTCTATATCTTGCACAAGAATCGACAAGCTGTCCAAGAATAATACTGACTAGTTAAAAGAGGGGCTACATACTCCTCATTTTGGCTGTGAACAGCAACAGTAGGAAGCAGCAAACCCTTAATGTCCTTGTACACTGCCCCAACCACTGCTCCATTTTTACTGTTATCAGCACAATGAGAACAGGTCATAATGAGAGAAGAAGTAACAGAAGAAGAGTTCACGAAGTAGAACTATCAATCACTCAGTGCAACAAGAGTTTAATTTTAGCAATCCATAAATCAATGTGAGCCAACTTACTTACGTGAAAAAGAATTCCTGTGAAGCATAGTTGATACCAGCACCAACTGTATCATTGGTCGTGAATGCTGGTCCAAATGCCTCCCCTATTCCAGATCCACGATAGAGATTGCCAGCATCCCCATGATAGCCACAACTGTTTGCTTCCCACCTGCCCAGCCAATAAAAAGTGGAAAGAAACAAATGATGGGTCACAGTATTATTATCATTAACAAGTCATTGCAACTCAAAACTCGCGAAAAGTGTACTAGAACGTAAGCCCACATTTCCAATCAAGCACTTGGTAGTAATTATACTTTCAAAGAACATCTTTACAGTATAAAAACCCTGCCAATGGAGCATTCTAAAAATGGAATCTTCGACTGCATTTCTAATACACAGATAATTTCCCTTTTCTTTCTTTATATTTCCATTTTTTTGGGGGGAACCAAAAATATGCCAAAATGTATACTTTGAAACCGAGTCCATTAAAAATCTCTCAAGAACCAAACAAGAAGCCATATTTGCATTCCCTCACTAACACTACATTACAATCAAATTGGTAAAGAAAGAAATGAAAAGCCGTACCCAGGCTGTCTCCTCATCTTGAAAGAATGGTTAGTAAAACCAATAGCAATCTGTCCCTTAGCACCAGCATTCCTTACATAAATCTCAAAATAATAAACAAGCCGTTTTTCCGGAGCCGGTCTATCGGCTTGAATAACACCAACATTATGACCATGATGATTGACATTTGTGTATTTAACTCTCAATTTATCAGTGGAAACCACAAGAAACCCTCCAGAACATTTCACTGTGTTTAACTCCGTCGGTTCAAGCTCTGTTTCTCCGCCAACTGGTGATGAGTACTGTCGTGCTACGTCTATGAAGTATAAGCCTGGATCTTGATTTCCGTTCTTGGAATTCGAGTTGATGGCGGTGTTGGTGGTGGTTGAGGCGGTGTTGGTGGTGATGGTGGTCATCGATTAGGGTCAGGTTAATGGAAAATGTGAAGAGTGGAATTGATTCGGGATTTGAGTTTGTTGCAGGGAAACGAGAAATGCCTAACGAGCGATAGTTCCTTTTCTGTTTTTTTATATTACTTGTTTTACACGTTACCATTACATTGCTATTTATACAGTGAATTCTTCACCCAACTCTTTTACAAGGAAGAGCACTCTCGCTCGAATTTAAAATTTTATGTGTAGATCTTTTTTTTTTTTTGTCAATACCCCTGGGAGACACCTAACTAATTTACTTGTTAACTAACTATCAATAACTAACTTGCCACGTGTTTATTTATTATCGTGTTTATTTATTACTAATGATTTGACTTGAACTCAAAATTTGTTGTACAATTTTCAAATTTTTTATCATCACACGACACCCTCTTGAAAGACACCTAGCTAATTACTTGTTCAAACTAAGGGCCTGTTTGGGAGAGCGGTTGCGGTAGCTTTTCAAAGTGCTTTTTCGTGCTCGAAATACATCAAAATGATGTATTTTTTTATTTTTTAAAAATCCTTTTTGACATCAGCACATCAAAATGATCTAAAAATACCAAAATATATTAATTTAAAATTAAAAAAAATTCAAATTTATATGGTACAGGCATGCCAAACAGGCACTAAACTATCAACAACTATCTTGCCAAGTGTTTATTCTTCACTAACTATTGTTGTTGTTATAATGCCTTTATCCTCAATAATTGAAACAAAAGTCAACGAAATTGTTTGCCTTCCAATTCCTCCCAAAATTTCAAGTGAATCACTATTGTAATTTTTTGTATGGTCAATCCCCTACTAGGTGGAAGATATCTATGCAAAGCTTACAAGGTACTTATAATGACTAGGAATTGGTGTTGTATTACCATCGATGTAAGAATAACCATTGATATTACTTTTTTGAATTATGCATTATCATACATTTTAAATAGGTCTCTAAATACTAATTCACTTTTTTAGTTTGATCATCAATTTAATATTAAGTATTTTAAGCAATTTCCTTATAAATAAATTAGTAAGGACCTCATCTTTATATGTCAAAATAGTTGTTGGCAACCCATGAATTTTGTAAAAATGATCTATAAAGTTATAAGAAGTTGTAATAGAGTTATGAAATGTCCATGCTTGGTGAATATTTCAACCACCACCATAATTGTATCCTTTCATTTTGTCTTAGACAATATTTTTTATCAAAATCCATACTGATATATCTCTTTATTATTCTATTTTTTTTAACTTATTTGTAAACATCATATTTGATTACAACTTTTTCAAACAATTTTTTCATTTAATACCAATAAGATTTTTAATATTTTGTAAGAGTTTTGAATCTTTGCATGACCTCTTATGTACAAGTCATAAGTAGCATTAACTAATCTTTTCCTTAGATTTATTTATGTGCCAATTACTACTAATCTTTTCCTTAGACTTATTTTTTGTGCCAATTACTATTCTATTCTTAAATATCTCAACTCTTTCTACATATGGCCAATTGCTTTTATTTATCATCTTCTCAATAATAATCTTTTGTTTATAAGAGTTATTTTATAAGTTTCCTAACCTTTTCATGTCATATTATTACCACTGTAATAATTGCTTTCAAATTGTTATTGTCTATCTCATTTCTTTTATATTTAGTTGTTGTACCTTTTTCATCATCAATCTTTATTGATAATACATCAATAGCAATTTTATATTTGCTTTTCATGTATAAAATTTGATACCTAGGTTCTAATAGTTTAGTTTTTTTTATATATATTGAAGTATGAATCTTTTATTCTAAAAGATATTTTAGACTCATGATCAATTTTAATTATAAACTAATCATACTCTAAATAATACCTCCATCTTTTAACTCTCATTAATATAGTTATATGCTCTTTTTATAAATTAATAATCCTAAATGTCTTGGAAGTTCTTGATAAAGAAGACTAATGGCCTCTTTTATAGGCTCAAAATTTCACCTAATCAAATGGCATAAACATCAATTTCTAGTATAAAAATTGAAATTTAGCAAGCCTAGCACCAATGTTGCACATAAAATTTATTATAGCTAGTCAAAGGCTTATCATTCCAATAAAATGCTCTTCAACATATCAATTAATGATTTATTGATTATATAAAACTCCTTAATGTTATCTATAATATTTTTTTACACCAAGAAAACCCCTCAATTCCTTAATTGTACAAGGAAGTAGTCAGTTTTTTTTAACAACTTTTATGTTTTTTTGGATCAATTGTGACATTTTTAACTGTAGTGATATTTATACAGATAGTTCATTTGTTGCTCATGAAAAGAACATTTGAATTGATTTGTAAAGAAATTATTATTTCTTAATTTCTCCAACACTAATTTAGGGTTAAAGATATATAGTTTTATAGTATAATTATATATCAGTATGTCATCAATGCATTTAATTTTGATTTTTTTACTCATTTTCTTCTTACATCAAAAGCTTTTATGGAAAAAATTATCCTATAAAACCATACAAAGATTTTTTAAAACTCGTATGTCTTGGCTAGTGCTTACAACTTTGCTTTCTTTTACAATCCATTTCAACTCAATCATTTTTCCATCTTTCTTGAATGACAATTTCATTTTAATAAAACCAAATATAATTGGTGAGTAAATCCTCAACCAATCTATCTTAAACACCATATCAGATTTGCCAAGTTTTCTCAATTCAGTATACAATTTATATCACTGCATAAACCATATGAACTTGGGATTATGAGCATCACATCTCATTATACTTTTATTAGCTACTAACATTGCCAATATGGTGGTTCTTTTAATGATTGCAGCCATTTCTTCAGTCACTTGTGCATAATTAAAACTATTTATGTTACCATTATCAATCAAATGATAATGTTTCTTTCTTGATAATAACCTTTAATCCTGGTAATGGTATATACTTATGGTAGTGCATTCAAGAAATGTCCATGCTTTTTAAATTTGCCTTCCTCAATTATCATTCCATCAATGTCCTCTTAAGCTATATTTATAAATTTTTCATTTTTTCTTCTACTTCTATCATAAGCAACCCTCTCCTATTATGTGGATGCCTAAATGCATAATTCTCCCCAAATCTACAACATACCCTAACCTTATTCTTCTCTCATGTTAGGTTTTAGGTTATTATTTTGGACTATGGAACACCTCTCTTTGAATGGTTAAGAGGTTTAAAGTATGAATCACCTATTTGGTTTACCTAAAACAAATGAAAGATTGGCTCTTGATATGAATTTGTTATTTTTGGCCAAAAAATTGTTTTTTCTTACCACTTAGCTTGATTAAAATGTTGCATCAAAGATCTTAGTTCATGTGCAGATGGCTCATGTGAACTGTACTCAATTTAACTCATCTCTATTTTGTAAAAAACCTTTGTACCATCATTTTGTCTTTCCTTTTAGATATAAAGAAGTTATCTCCACCTATTGATGCACCAGAGTAAAGTGCATCTTGAAGAACTTCTTATAACATTTAGTAAAGTCCAATCCTGTGAAAATTATGGTTTCCCATAGCTTCTCCATAATTGCAACCTCTATAACTAGGTATCATCCTTTTTTCTTTGATGTTAGATTGGCCATAAACGATTTCAATATGATCATCAATGCTTTTATCTACAGGTCATCAATGCTTTTGTTTATAGATTGATTTGTCCCGTTTTTATATTTTGTATTGAACCATTGTTTCTTATTTTCAACTATAGAATCTTGAAGTTCATGACAAATACTTTGTAATTGTTCATCAAGTTTCTTTACTTGCTCTTTCATATCATTCTCCATCTTATTTTCCACCATGTTGCCTAACAATGAACGTTTCACTATTGGTTATGAATCGACACTGTAATATCAATTTGTTACAGCTTCCTTGACAAAGCAATGTAATGATTGACGAAATAGAATAGAAGAATTTGTTTCCTCCAAACGTCTAAGTTTCTAACAAAAATATCCAGGAACAGACTGTTCTGAAGAGAATACGGATCAAGGGATAGCAAAGTGAAGATTATCAACGAGTACTTGGGGGTTTTATTGACGTACAGTTTCAACACATCATTTACAGCATTTTTTTATATAACAAATTTCAGTTACAAATGTGATAATGAACCTCAAAGAATCAAAACCTATAAACCCTCATCTCAGTTCTAAAGAAAATTAATTCTACTCGAGTTTTTTCTTTTCTTTTCTTGTTCTGCTGGTTAATATTAATGATACAATCAAAATTACACGTATAGAGAGTTTGTAATTCTAGGAACAATCTGCTGCTCCAAGCTTAAAATCAACTTTCACCGCCTGTGTGTGTAGCTTCAGCTGGTTTACACATGCAATCTGGCATGGGAAATGTGTAAAGTGAGCCACTAGGCTTTCTTAACTCAGAGCCCTTCACATCACTATGGTGAAGCATATCTTGCATCTGTCGCTTGAAGACTTCCCATCTGCAAAATATAAGAAATGGATAATGACTCTTTCCTATGGAATGCTCAACGCATGCAGGGCTGTAGAGAACTTGTCTCTTAACAAGACATAATTTCTCTTGAATGAACAAATCTTTCTCGGGTGAATGAAACAAGGGATTGATGAATTATGAAACAAGAGATTTGTAATTTTGACTCGCAACACAGTTGGAAATTTCATTAAGTGTCTTTAAAAAACATGTCAAATTGCACGTCAAGCAATGAAAGGTAGATCAAACAAGTGTAGATTAATGCTAAACTACTATCAGACTAAATAGCACAATTACACATATGGGGTTAGTGCACCCTACCTGTATCTGGAGATTAGAACAACCATGATAAACATGTCCAAAACAGCTAAGAGAGCTGAAAGACAGATAAAATGCACGATGCTCTAAACAGGTTGCACATATGGGAATTTCAAATTATTTATTGGGATATCCATGTAAGAAGACAGTGGGACTAAGTCACAGAGAAAATAGGACACCAAATGAACAAGGAGATTTCAGATGAAAAAGTTATACAACAATCACCAGCACCTCATCAGTCAAGGTGCTTAAAAAATAGGCATGAATATCTTTCAGTTTTGAGCTTCACAAATTAAGAGCTACCACAGAAAATTCAGAAATGAAATGGAAATTGAATTTCATACCTGATACTGGGTTTATCAAATATGAGAGCTAGTTTCCTCTTGTCAGGCTTGATTGTCTTGGCATGACCTCCATACAAATAGCGCCTGTGACCCATTAAAAAGTGTGGAAAGTTTCCACCTTGTGTTGTGACAAAGACTTCACTGTGCAGGCAAACCGTATAGTCAAGAGCAGCCAACCTAGATGAGTGGCCCTACATCACATACTTTTGTATCACGAGATTGATTTGTTCCTAGTGTCTTTCAGGATTCTATTTTACTGTTCATAGTAGATATTGGCTCGGTGATAGCTGGGAAAACTGCAAAGTACAAGGTTGTATACAACTAATTTGATACCTTAAAAGGTGCAAGTTCTTCAGCAGTAGCTATGGTATCCTTCGTTTCTAATCGTGGGAACATCTGTTTCAGTGGAGCCATATACTTCTCTGCTTTATAAATGTTTCCTGCTGCAACATATACTGAAGTGGTATTATCAAAACCCATGCCCCTAAGCATCATCCCCACCTTCAATTGCAAACAGGGTGATCTGTGTTAATTGGTAAGTCTTTTGGGAACTTAATCGCAAAATACAGCTTTGTTTTAAAGATATGTAAGAGAAGGTGAATTTAATTTTCAAAAAACACGATCATTAGGTCAAAATAACAGAGGGAATTTATATCTCAAAGTACTTAACAAATAAGTCCATCCAGTAAACTTCCAAAATTCATTTGAAAGAAAACAGGATTGATAATGCAAGAATCCGAACAAAATGACTTCCATTTATAACATCAAGAATCCTCCTTCACCCTGTTTATAACAAATGTAAGTGCTAATTAAATTATTTAATCAGATGGACAACAATAAAATTGATTTTTATAACATTATTTAAACTGCATCTTGAGACAATTGTTATAAATTCTGACTAATTGTCAAGGAATGAGTGAAGATCCAACATGTTCATTGAATAGGCACTTGGCAAAGCCCCCAATTACCACTCCTCCTTGCGTGTTAGGAGAACTAACAGCTTTCAATGTCTGAAGACAGGAATTGTGTGCTAATTTAATTTGCTACTCAGATGGACATTGTCCAAAAAAATATATATTTCTAGAATATCACAGAAAAATGTGTCTTCAGGGGATTTTTTACAAAGTTCAAACTTTACCTTCAAAAAACAGAAAGTGACAGAATATTGGATGGGTTTCATAGCATTAAAGGGATAAAGGTAGTTGGATACCTCCAGTGGAGTTAAAGGGCATTTTCCATCCACGCGATTTGCTCCTGGCCTTATTACTCTACCCCTTCTCCTAAATTTTCCTCTCCAAGCACTTTCCCGTGCAATATCCATCTCTCGTTTCTCTTCTTCCCCACCATCATACTCACAGCATGAAAATGCAACCATATCCTTTCATTAAAAAAATGATACTTTAGAAAAGCTTAAGATATAGCTAGAAAAAACAACAAAGCATCCATGAAAGTAAAGGAAAAGAGAAATGAAACCGTTTCAAACCGCAGATGCACTGAAACATATTTTCCTCCCACTTTGGGAACTATTTTTGATCATTCGATCAACCATTTTCTCTGCCAGCATTCTTATAGGGTTCTGAAAATTGCAGGGCTTCAAAATTGGCTAAGCATCTAAGACCCTGGATGTTTGGAGGAACTGCATGAGCCAACCTGTTGGAGAAAGGTGCAATGCGTACTGCCCTGCGTGATAAAATGAGAAAACCACTATCATACTGATGCCCATTAATAAATCTTGAAGTTCAAAACCACTATTATACTGATGCCCATTTATAAATCTTGAAGTTCATGAAAATGACTATGTATTACAACAAATAGCATCAAACTGTAAGAACTTGAAAGCTATCTGGTCACTATGAAAATGACTGTCTCCATTTACTTCACATGGACATGCATGTGCCTTTTTCTTCTTTATTTAAAACAAGGGTGTTTACTTGTGTCATTTGAATATGTATATACATATTATGTTGGATCGCATACATGCAACTCTGCAAAGACATAATGAGCATGCAGCCCCATCACATTGTCAGAACCAATGCTGTCTTCAAATATGCCTAAAAGGCTTCTTTATCAGACTACCCATTGCTCTCTACTGATAATTAAATTATTCCACTAAAATGAAGTTGATTTATTTTCTTAAAATAAAATCTAAGAGCAGGTGCAGCACCTGAGATCTGGTGACAAGAGTGAGAAACCCTCCTCAAAGTTCAATTCTAACATCCCCAGATCTAGTCAAACAAAAACAGAAAGGGGAGGAGGGAAGGGAGGGAGGGAGAGAAAACAACAGAAAAAACAAAGAAAAAGAGAGAGAGAATGGGGTATTTGAGATATTTGGTGTCTTTTAAATCAGGCATTCAGTTTAGCTGCAAATATTTTGAAATTTTAAATGGCCCTGAAGTTTTGCCACTCAGGATTTTTCTATTTGTTTTGGGTGAGACTTGAGAGATCAGATCTATAGTAAGTCTAAATGAGTAGATTACAATTGGATATTTTATTATATTAGTGAAATAATTATTCATCCTTTTAGATTAGAAAATCTAGTGTAGAAAAAAAACACTATTATTGTGCGCTTTTTAAGACAGGCAAAGATCACCTATAAGAGAATTAAACAGGTGTGACTCAGAAAAAGCCTTAAACTAGAAAATGACACCATCCCCAGCCATGCCCTCTATTTAAATGTATATGAGAATGGGATGCAAACAAAGTTAGTCAAGGCAACAAAATGTCCACGTATCATTTAAGATTAGAGTCCTTGTAATTACTATTTTTTTATTTTGTCCATGGAGTTTTGGGAGACAGTCCTTGTAGCAGCAATAACTAAGAAAAAGAAAAACCAAATACCTCATCTGCCTCAGCTTTGGAAGAACCTTCTGAAGATAGTAGGTTGTGCTGGACCAAGCTTTTACCCTCAAATTTACTATGCTGCTTATGTTATTATCAAAATGCTCAAGTATATCACTTGGGAGCTCTCGAACTACTTTCACATTATTCTTAAGTGCATGTGTGAAGATATCTTCATCAAATATTTCTCCGAATTTGCTGTCATTGAAAACAAAGTGGTACAAAAAGAGTAATGATAGTAAAATTTCCATAGAAGAATAGTGGAGTATTTGCACGGAAACACAATAACTTGACCATGAAAGAAAGTTGAACAAATTTCAAATATATATTTAAAAAAAGTTACATAAATATTATCTGGAGACAAAACTTGATCATTTAAAATATCTTAGAATATGTAAAGTTTAATTTTGTTTACATTCGTGTTCAAAAGATATAGAAAATTGATACACTACAAAATTGCAGACATATAAAGACAAGTCCACACATGCATGCAGCATAGCATACATACAAACATCCATGACTGTTGGTACATGCATCTGCAAGTCTGGATATGAATTCAGTTTACATGTAATTTAATGTTTTGCCAGTAATAGCTTAGGGTATTAGGGAATTGCGCCCACAAATCCTCAATTGGCTTATCAAATAGAAGAGGCAGCATTTGGTTATAGCAATTGTCACATGTTCAAGTATGAAGAAAAGTCAGGGAGATCAAAATAGGGGTAAATGGAGGAAGGTAATGCCACCATTTCTTGGTATGATTGGAAGTTATGCTTTCCTATATTTGAACATAATTATAAACCATCCCACCCTAGTGTGGTTTTGTATGCAATCAACGCTTAAAACAAGAGGAGAGGTGCCAATTGATCCAAGGCTCTTGCCAGCTATTAGGAAACCAAGGGAGAAAGGAAAGTGAAATACTGTCATCTTTGACTTTGATCCAATATTTTTTTTTGCAAAATTGAACCAGCAATCAGTTGATAGAGGAAGGTTTTACAACTTATAATTATAAGATTGAACTTCATTAAATGCTAAATGCACTGGTTGTAGTTCAAGGTAAAGATGTATTTGAAGCAAACAAGGAAAATTTGTGTCCTATCCTAAAGCAAGTTGTTCGGTCAGATATCCTCATGCATGATAAGACCACCAGCTGCAATAATAGTAATCACCTGGAATCTCTCCAGACACTATTTAGATGAAAAATTGGAATGACCAAAGTAGCATTCAGCAGTCCTGCCACAGCAACTGCATCGCATATCTGTATGCATTAAAAAATTAACCAGAAAAGGTGAATAATGTAGATGGAATCCACACTTAAAATTCAAGATTCTGATCTCTCATATCAGACTTTCCCAGGAATGAATATGTCTGTTCGACTTCTCTCAAAAGTCAACTTTCATAATTAATCCACTTAATACTTTAAATGCAGTTGCTGAAAGTGAAACCTCAAATGGTTCAAACATAAATGAGCAAGTGAGAAGAGAGAAAAAAAAAATCACATCTTAATCAATGTTAGGCTTCATATGATTTCATTGCAGGAATCTATAGTTGGTTGGAAGAGGAACCTTAAAATCAAGTAGTGTATTGAAAAAAAGTGCATTGTGCAGTACATCTTGCTAAAAGTTTGGAGCAGCAATACAGGAAAACTAAATGAATATTGAAAGAATACCATCATTAATATAAATAGCCCAAGAGAACATTCAGATGTAGCCTTTTGATGATTAAGAGCAAAAATTGGAGTCAGGTTCACTTTAAAAGGAAAACATACCGATAAGCGTTGTTGATTCAAACCACCATTCGCTTCAATAATAAGGAAACCATTAGTCTCGGACAATTCTAAGAACCATTGAAGCACAAAAAAAGCAGTTAGTTTCTCATAATGTCTTAGGAAGCATAGCAGAATGGCTAATACAGTAAGTGATACTATTGTCTGAAAGGAGCATCAAGACAATAATGGTATAAATGTTATCCTCACATTAAGCAAGACAAGCTGATGGTACCACCACACAAAATGAGTTTGTTACCACTAAATTGTACATTAATTTTGTTTCACCAAATATAACAAAACCATACAAATTGTTTGGGTTATGTGGTATGTTGTAACCAACATGAGATATCACATTGCTATCCAGACGGTATAGCTTAAAGCACCAGATTTAGACACACATCCACAGGCAAAATAGCTTTGCATACCTTGAGTGGGTTACAAAACCTACTAGTTTAGTTTTGAGTTTTTTTGCTTAAGCATATTGAGATTTCTTTTCCTAGCAATGAAATAAAAATGTCATTGTAATTTTGACTGCTGTAGGAATTCTACCTGCTTCAGAATTATTGCTGATGCCACAGGGCTTCCAACCTTGATGCCATTTTGGATTCCATGCTGTCATCAACTGCATGGTTGTTTTTACATCAGGCGTGGATAGAATAGAGAATCATCTCATGGGGCAGAAAAGAAGAGAAGCACAACAAAAGGAAACAACAAAATGTTCTGTTTTGAACAAAAACTAAACACTGCACATAAATGAAGTTGAGAAGGAAGAAAAAATGCAACCATTAAATATATCTATCAGAGAAACATTGCAGAAGACAATATCATTGGAAACACAGAAGTTTGTTATTAAATATATCGAACATATGTCAAACTCTACTGATCACTAAAGACCAAAAATTATTGAGACAGGTTTCAAATGAGAGCGCTCCTTTTTTCATTAGATATATACAAGGACTCCTGTACGATTCAACATTCTTATGACAGACAGAAGTACCAGCTGAAGAGTAGTATGACACCTATAAACATATGTGCATGTGTTTGTACACACAACCCAATCCCAGTCAACAATTTCTCTGTGGGAAATACTTTGTATGAGCTGATAATACAAAATCATCTCTTACCATTTCAGCTCATGTCCCTTTTCTACCTCTCCTTTAGATCTTCTTAGCTTCCAGTATCAGGATCCAACCACTCCTTAACATTGGTGCACCCATAGATCCATATTGCATTGGGTAAAGTTGTCTCCCAGTACCTCTTGTCTTTATCTCCAAGCTCCCTCACCTTCTTCCTGCATTACCTTCTTATTCACTCCAAGTACTTCATGCAATCAATCCTTTCTTCACTAGTTCATATCCACTGCCATGTAGCATACCTAGCCTAATTTAGTCTTAAATAACTCACCTTCCATCTTAAAAAGTATATTTTCATCACAATGCAATCAGATCACACCCCTTGATTTCAACAACCCTACTTTGATTCTATGGTAGCATCTGTGTACATGCCTCCTTTTTTTTAGAGAATAATATAAATCATATTTCATGGTCTCACCTAACAGTTTAAGGTTTTAGGTGAGATTAAATGACAAAACCTGGCAATATAAACATAATAGCTAAGGCACATTATTCCAGCTACACTCACCTGAAACCATTGAACTCGAGTGTAATAGTTCATCTGAAATAATTTCTTTAGCAATATCCAAACAAAATTACCACCATGCTGGTGTAACTTCACAATTAAATCCTACTCGTACTTACTGACAATGCAATACATTCTGTTTATAAGCTTATTCAACCTAAAACCATTGGGCTCTAGGTAATCCTTCGTCTAAAATTTATTGTATGAAGATTTTCTTTTAGCCAATTCAGAACAAAACTATCATTATACATATATAAAATGTCTATTCATATTATTTGACTAAGTTAAATCCTTCTAGAAACTCAGTAACTTACCCAACCTATTATTCCCGAATTTGGTGAACTTGCTGCTCCCACTTATGAATATGCATTATGTTTTATCACTTCAATTAATTAGTCACCTAGCAAGCCATTACAGGTTCAAACAATGTACCTTGTTTCAGATTGTTGAGAACGCATCAAAGAACAGTAATTTTTTGCACAAAACAATTCAAAGCAAAATAATATTTCACTTGTAATACTCAATGCTTGGTCAGGCCCTCCTGGATTCTTACTCTAATTAAATAATCATGGGAAGAAAAAAACCCACATCCAATTTTACATCCTATAGTAAAACTGAACCCTAATAACACACTTCCATTCTTCAACGCCAACCTTTTTCTTAAACACCACGAGCTATGAATACCAGAAACAGTAAGAAAATGAAGAGAGGGAAAAAAAGGGTACCGCGTTGTTACTGTGATTTCTCTCAGCCTCCATATACGGCCAAAGTTTCTGAAAAACCTTAGGACTCCGGTACACCGTGCCAGGGGCTGCGCGTTTCCGTACAACAACACCACCATTTTTCAAATTAACATCAAAATTCAAAGATCCCATATACAAAACCATCCCAGAAATATACAACAATGGCGCAAGCAACAGCAACCCTCTTCGCTTCAAAACCACCTTTATTATCACAAACATCAACCTCTCCACCAGATTCTGCTTCTCTCCTCCTCCCCGTCCACCACCACCACCTGCAAAACCAGCCCCGGGAGATGAATTACTCTTTCCGCTTCCGCGGCTGTGACGGAGGCGAGGTGAGGAAGGAGGAGATGGCGTCGTGGTGGCCGTGACAGAGCGGCCGGTTGCGCCCCCGTTTCCGAGGCGGCTGTATCCGTGCATGGTGAGAATTAAATAAAACGAGGGTTTTCCAGAAAAGAAAAATAAAACAACAACAGATTCAATTCTATGGAATCTTTAAAACAGAGGAAGATTTGAAATTGATTTTTTATAGAGAAAAGATTGCATTTTTATTATTTTTAAGTTACAAGTTAAGCAGCGAGTGACAGTTCAAGGTTATTTTGGGTCATAAAAGCATCACGTGGTGAGCGATCAGAAGGCTTGTTTTTCCTTTCTAGATTGGGATATATATATATATATATATATATATATAGATAGAGAGAGAGAGAGAGAGAGAGAGAGGACAGTTGCCAGCTGAGATTAGTGGTGAGTGGAAAGGGGTGGCAGACACTATTAGTGATTTTACGAGGTTGGAGGAGGAGGTTGACGAAGGAGAGATGCCACGACAGCTTTACGGGGGGGCATTGCCCCCTCCTATTTCCCACTTTCAACCTCATTTTTCTTTTTCTTTTAAAAAAAATCATTGTAAATTTAATTATGTATTTCAGTTTTATTAACCCGTTATGTTACTGCTAAATAATATATATTTTTATTATTTTAAGAAAATAATATTTAATTTACAGTATATAGTGCATCTCTTAATTTTCAACAATTAAATTGAAATAAGATTTCATGAAAAGTCTCTAATATATTCCTAATATATATTGATATATATCAAGTTAAAATTTTAGAGCAATCAAATATTAGAAATGTCTTACAAAGATTGCTAGTGGTGCTCTTATAATTTTATTCAAATTTATAATTTTATTTAAAGAAATTATTTATTTTGTTTTTTAAAAATTAAATTTCTCTCAATTTTATTGTTAAATAATGAATTCATCAAGAATTGAGTTTATATCATACATTTACATTTAAAAGGTTAAATCTATTTCTTTGATGGGTGAAGGGTGATGAGAATTGGAAAGGGGTAATGAGGTCTTTTTTTTATAATCATGTTATCTCGTCAGTTTATACACACTACAACTAATTTTCAGAATCATTAAATACTCTACAATCCCTAGTAGACAGGTAAGGCGTCATTGGGTGATAGATATACACAGAGAAAATCAAACCCGAATGTAGAGAAAAGAAACAAGTCTCTTTCTACGCTAGGCCATGACCTCAAGTGTCTATTTAAAAGTGTGGTTGAATTTGTTTTTAAAAATATTTTTCATTAAAAAATATATCAAAATAATATTTTTTTAAAATAATTTTTTATATTAATACATGAAAATAATATAAAAATACTAAAATTTTCAATTTAAAATATAAAAATAATTTTTTTTTAAATATTTTTAAAATATAATACCAAATACTCTCAAGTGCGGTAAGGAGGTGTTTTATACATTTATTCACCTTCAAAGGTTTTACTTTTGAAAAGATGCTTTTGCATGAGGTAGACTGCGACGTAATTTACACAGGACAAGAAGAAAAATGGGAGGAATTAATATTTAAAATTATATATTTATTTTTTATATAAAAATATCCTTGCACAAAAATCCACATATAAGATGGACCTACAAAATCCCTGTACACTTTTTATAATCAAATAAAACAAAGCTCGTACATAATAAAACAAAGTGGTGTAAATAATGTTTTATCTCATAATTTGCTTGATTTAACACAACTAGAGTTTCAATTATTGTGATTAACAACAAGTCATTAACTAATAATAATATAAAAAATTAATTTATATAAAATTTACTTACATTCATTTTTTTTTTCAAAGTGTTATAAGAGATTCATAAAACAATATCTGTTATATTCATAGCTATCACATCTAATTTAGTTTTAAAATTAGAATTATAAATAAAAAACAAAATTATTTTATATTTTTAATAAAAACAAAATTATTTTTTATTAAAAAAGTAATTCGTATTAACCTGATTGGATTATAGCAAAATCATTTTAATTTTAAAGTTATCTATTAAATTACCAAACTTTAATTGGATTAATGTCCACTCTAATAAAAGAAA
>CM054992.1:3086478-3112260 GCA_029030765.1 Salix suchowensis | reverse complement strand
CTACTTTAAGCTTTAAGAGTGTGTGTGACATTGCTTTTGCTTTTACGATCGCGATTGAAAAAAAGCAGTTTCAAAAAAAGCACTTTTACTGTGGTTCAAAATAAGCAGTGGAGTGTTTAGTTAAAACTGTGGTTGAGTTGGAGGTTGAAAAAAAAGCTGTTTTAGGTGTTTGGTTACCAAACTTTTCATATTGCTTTTAGCTTGTAAAATTACTTTAAAGGGTATATATATATATATATATATTTAAATATTGTAAATTTAATAATTATAATAATATAATGTAATTATTAATTCATGAAAAAACAAATATTAATTTTTATTCCCCCATCAATCAAAAATATAACAGGGTTGTGAAGTGCAACGAAGTCACGCGTCATTTTTTTTCATCAGAAAAATACATTTTTTTTGTTATTTTTAAAATATATATATTTTTAAATTCGGACTGGGCCTCACCCAGCTAAATGGGTCGGCCCAGCTTGGGCTGGGCCGAGAGCAGCCCAGCCCAGCCCAGTTTCACGAAGAAGATTGAAACGGTGCGCTGCACTGTGCACGTCTTCTTCGACAGTGCAGCGCACCTGCACGTGAAATAGTGGTTTCTGACCGATCACGACGAGAGCTTCAACGGAGGATACCTACGGGTAGAGGAGGCCGAGGTGGTTCTTCCTGTGGTGGTGGCGTCTGAAATGGTGGCCTGTGGTGGCCGGAGGCAGCCTTTGAAGGTGGCGGTGTTGTTCACCAACCACGACGAGAGCTTAAACGGAGGATACCGACGGGTAGAGGAGGCCGAGGTGGTTCTTCCTGTGGTGATTTCATCGTAAATGGTTGTCTGTGGTGGTCAGAGTCAGCATTGGAAGCTCTCGGCTTCCATGGCTGTTCCGAGAGAGAGAGAGTCATGCACAACAATGTATTTTTCATCGTTGTGCATGGCTGGTAGACATGCAAAGAAATAAACGCCGTTTCAATCTCGGACCGGCGATGCAAAAAAAGCATCAAATTGATGCTTTTTTTGAATCGGCGTTTTGAACAAAATTTGGTGTTGGTCCCACACAAAAAAAGTGTTTTTTTTGTTAACCAAACACCAAATTGTGGTGCGATCTGCGAATCGCAGATCGCACCACAATCCCAAACACCTTCTAAACCAACCCATTGATCTGACCGGTTTAATAATTATGATTAAAACATAAAAATATGACCCAAATAAAATTTAACAAATACCTATTTTGTGAAAGGGTTTTTGCTGTTATTTTCTCGAGAAAATAAAATAAAATAAAATAAAAGCAACAAAAATTTGAAGCACCGACAATTGACCAGGCTAACAGGGCAGCTATGAACGTAGTGGGCCTTATAGTCTTGTGGGTAGCAGCACATGTGGACAGTCGAGATTGGCCCACGAGCATTTATAGCCCATCCGGTTCTTTTCTTTTCCCTTAAGAAAAAACAGGCGCACAATTATTACAATTACGTTATTCGAGAAAAGAAAAGAAAAATAGAGAGAGACGAGAAGGGTCATAGCACCGCAACTAGCTAGGGTTCTTATCAGTGAAGGGTACAAGACCAAAACCCTTTTGAGAGAGAGATGGTGATGATGGAAGATGAACGGATGGAGAAAGAAAGGACAGTTATATTCAGAGATACAAGGCAGTTGTAACGTTACTAGCAATTTTGAGAAATAATTTATGGATTTTCGAGGAATCCAAAACCTCCAAAAGCTTAATTCAGAAAGTTGATAAAATTGTTCAATACATTTTTAATAAACTCCCGATGATAAATACTAAAAGAAATAACAAATTACCTGGTTTCTAGGACCAGTATCCCAACCCAACTAATAAGCTGATCTTAGCCTATTGACTTATTCAAAGACACGTAATTTAATTCAAATAAACAACCAAAATGGACTAACCCGGACTGACTCAATTTATTAATATGGCATTGTAACTGGACTAGTTACTTCCCAACCCATGACTCAACTAATTGTCAAAACTCAATACCCAATAACCTGCCGAAATGTCCCTTCTCTGCCATGGACTTGACCCTTCTCCCACGTGGACGGTGGATGCTGTCTCGAGGTCAGCTTCCCTTTACGCGTGGACGGCTGAGATTGCTTCAGACCAAGTGGCACGTGACATTGCCTCCCCCATCAGAAGACCTTGTCCACAAGGTCTGGAAAATTCTTAACTAAGTCTCGATACTCCTCCCACGTAGCTTCCTCTTCTCCCAAACCCTTCCACTTAATCAACATCTCCGTGACAGCACACCTTTTCTTCCTCTTCATTCTCCTCTCTAAAACCTCCTCCGGCTCCGGTCGCACGACCCCCTCTCTGTCAGTCGGTGGCAAGGTAACGAGAAGCTGATGACGACGACCTAGCTTCTCCTTTAAACAGGAGACATGAAAAACTGGATGGATCTTCGAATCCTCAGGCAAATCGAGCTTGTACGCCACTGAACCCACCTTCTCCACCACCATAAACGGCCCATAAAACCTTGGAGACAATTTCATGTTCTTGCGCCGAGCCACCGTCTGCTGTTTGTACGGCTGCAACCTTAGGTAAACCCAATCCTCTATGTTAAAGCTCCTTTCCGTTCTTTTAATGTCTGCAAATTTCTTCATACGCTCTTGTGCTTGTTGCAGGTTCGCCTGGAGAATCTTCATGATCTGCTCTCGCGTCTTCAAGGTACGTTCTACCTCCTCCACTCTAGTAGTTCCTGCAGTAAATTGTAATAATTTTGGGGGTGGGTAACCATACACCGATTCAAACGGTGTTAATTTTGTTGATGCATGTATGCTTGTGTTGTACCACCATTCTGCCAAGGGTAGAAACCTAGACCATCCCTTAGGTTTATCCCCCGAGAAACACCTTAGATACTGCTCAACCAACTTATTAACAATCTCTGTTTGTCCATCACTTTGAGGGTGATAGGCTGAAGTGAAATTGAGATTTGTGCCCTGTAATTTAAAAAATTCTCTCCAGAAAGAACTTGTAAATGTAGGGTCTCGATCCGTGACAATCGAGCTAGGCATACCATGCAACCGGAATATACTGTTAATAAAAACTTGAGCAATCTTAGCTGCTGTATAAGGGTGTGAAATGGCTATAAAATGTGCATACTTAGACAACCGATCCACCACAACCATAATGACACTGTACCCTTCCGAAATTGGCAGCCCTTCTATAAAATCCATAGAAATATCAGACCAGATGCGAGTAGGTATGGGCAATGGCTGTAGTAAGCCTGGAGAATGGATATTCTCATATTTGTTTTGCTGACAAATGTCACACTCCCTTATAAACTTCCTTATGTCTCCCTTCATACCTGTCCAGTAGAAATCTGCCCTTGCCCTATGTAAAGTTTTATGGAAGCCAGAGTGGCCCCCTGTTGGGCTACTATGTACTAGATGTAGTATCTGTTCCCTCACTTCATTTGATGACGGAATAACTAACCTGTTCTTGTATAACAGTAGTCCGTTTTTTTCCTGATAATGCTTCCCCACTGTTTTCCCTTGCTGCAAATCTGTGAGAATGTGCTGTATATTAGCATCTGTTGCATAATTGCCTTTAATCTGCTCCAGCCAGTCAGTTGCTGGTCCTGTAATTGCTGCGATTGATGAATCTGTTGTTGTTTGCCCTTTAAATTCCATGTTTCTAGATAAAGCATCTGCAACCTTATTATCTTTTCCTGCCTTGTATTCTACCACAAAATCATACCCCAAAAGCTTGGTGATCCATTTCTGCTGAAGTGGAGAGCCAATCTTTTGCTCCAGTAGGTACTTTAGGCTTTGATGATCTGTTTGAATTTTGAAATGGTGACCCAACAAATAAGGTCTCCATTTTTTTACTGCCAACACCAATGCCATAAGCTCCTTCTCATAGGTTGATAGCTGTAGAGCCTTCCCATGAATTGCATGACTCATATACGCTAGTGGTCTCCCCTGTTGCATCAAAACAGCCCCCACACCAATACCAGAAGCATCACATTGAATAACAAAAGGAATAGAAAAATTAGGTAAGGCTAAGACTGGAGGGTTAGTTACAGCTAGTTTTAGATCCTGAAAAGCCCTCCTTGCCATATCAGTCCATTGGAAAGAATTCTTTTTCAATAGGGCTGTGAGGGGGGCTGCTATAATACCATAGCTTTGAATGAATTTTCTGTAATAACCAGTCAACCCTAAGAATCCCCTTAATGATTTAAGATTAGTTGGCAATGGCCAATCCAACATAGCTTCAATCTTACTAGGGTTGGCTCTCACTCCCTCTTTTGAAATTAAGTGCCCCAAGTAGTCTATTTCCTCACACCCAAAACAACATTTAGACTTTTTGGCAAATAATTGATGTTTTTGTAGGATCTCCAAAACAGTAGCTAAGTGTTGAATGTGATCAGAAAAATTATGACTATAGACTAGAATATCATCAAAAAATACCAAAATGAACTTCCTAAGGTGGGGTTTGAAAATGTCATTCATGAGACTTTGGAATGTAGCTGGTGCATTTGTAAGACCAAATGGCATAACTAAAAACTCGTAATGTCCCTCATGAGTACGAAAAGCTGTTTTTGGTATATCCCCTGGATGAACCCTAATTTGATGATACCCGGACCTCAAGTCCAATTTGCTGAAAATGGTTGCCCCATGCAATTCATCTAAAAGTTCATCCACAATAGGAATAGGAAACTTGACCTTTACTGTTTCTTTATTCAAGGCCCTATAATCAACACAAAGTCTCCAACTGCCATCTTGTTTTCTAACAAGCAAAACCGGGGATGAAAAAGGGCTTTGGCTAGGTCTCACTATCCCTGACAGTAGCATTTCTTGCACTATTTTCTCAATTTCTGATTTCTGAAAATAGGGATATCTATAAGGCCCCACATTTACTGGTTTGGAATCAGGTTGCAAAATAATGTGATGGTCTTGGGCTCTAGATGGGGGTAATCCTTTAGGTTCTAGGAAGATGTCTGAATATTGTATCAACAGGTTTTTTAGTAAGGGATCTGTAGGTTCATTAATGGACAGCAATTCAGGTAATTCATTTTCTACTAGCTGAATAACCAAACCCTTCTTATTATGTCTAGAGACCTTACCAAATTTCTTTCCTCCTATTATAGAATTACAAGTAGATGCCATACCTTGCAATAGCCGTGTCTTCTCCATGATTGTGAATTCCATGCACAGCTTGGAGAAATCCCATAAAATAGGGCCTAGGGTTCTCAGCCATTGTACCCCCAGAACTGCATCACAGCCTCCTAAAGTGAGGATAAAGTAATCAATAGCATAATTGTGTCCCTGCATGTGTGTTGGAACCGCTGTAGCTTTTCCTTCACTTTCAACCATCTGCCCATTTGCCACCTTTACCTTCATCCTTTCGGTTGAATCATACAGCATATGATTCTCTTGGATAATTGAGGGGTCAATAAAATTGTGTGTGCTCCCTGTGTCCAACAATATCACCACAATTTTTTTGCCAATGTGACCCAAAATTCTCATAGTCTTTGGGTCTGGTGACCCACATAGAGCATGAATAGATATTTCAGGCTCTATTTCTTCCGGAACTACCCCATCATGATACACTGCTAGTTCTGTTGTAACTCCATTTCCAGTAATTTCGTCCTCTTCCAATTCCTCTCCTTCCATTAGAAACAACCTTGCAGTCTTGCATTTATGGCCTGGACCCCATTTTTCATCACAATTGTAGCATAGGCCCTTCTCCCTTCTTTCTCTCATTTGTGCAGGAGAGAGTTTCTGAATTGGTAGTAAGGCCCTTCTCTCCAGTTGCTGGGCTAGCCCAATAGGCCCACGGCCTTGGCTATTCAGCCCACTCGGCCCAGTTGGCCCACTCGGCCCAGTTGGCCCACTCAGCCCTGTTGGCCCGTTCGGCCCAGTTGAAAAAGGATTGAATCTGGTGGTCCTCCTAAGGGCTGCCACATTCTCTTCTTGCATCTTGGCTAACCCAAAAGCCATGTGTAGGTTGACAGGATTAAGCATCCTGACCATAAACCTAATATCTTCCCTTAGACCACTCAAAAAACAACTTAGCTTGTAAGATTCTGCTAACCCTCTGAGTTGGTTAGACAGAGCCTCAAACCGCCCTTTGTATTCCTCCACTGTGGAGGTTTGCTTGAGCCGAATCAATGCCTCCATTGGATCATCATATGGAGAACCCCCAAATCTGGTTTGCAAGGCCCGTACAAACCCTTCCCAGCTATTTAATCCCCCAGCTGCCTCAATATCTTGAAACCAAATCAAGGCTTTTCCTTCCATATGGAAAGATGCCAGTAAAATCCTATGATGGGGATTGGTTTGATGATAGTTAAAAAACTGGTTTGCCCTATATATCCAACCATTAGGATTGTCCCCATTGAATTTGGGAAAATCCAAACGAACAGCCCTCGTTTGTATGCCTGTATGATCTTCAAATAATGGGTTTGTAATCTGTGTAGACCCTCCCGGGTCTCCTGAATTTTGTGCTGCCTTCATTTGCACCAATGCCTCCACATGAGATGCCACCACATCTAATTTCTGTGCTAACCCCTGTACTACTTCTTGTAGTGTGTTGAAATTCTGCTGTGTCTGATCTTGTGTTTGTTTAACAGATGCAATGGAATCTGTCAATTGGGCAAATCTGGTTCCCTCAGCCATGGAACCAGGCTCTGATACCACTGTAACGTTACTAGCAATTTTGAGAAATAATTTATGGATTTTCGAGGAATCCAAAACCTCCAAAAGCTTAATTCAGAAAGTTGATAAAATTGTTCAATACATTTTTAATAAACTCCCGATGATAAATACTAAAAGAAATAACAAATTACCTGGTTTCTAGGACCAGTATCCCAACCCAACTAATAAGCTGATCTTAGCCTATTGACTTATTCAAAGACACGTAATTTAATTCAAATAAACAACCAAAATGGACTAACCCGGACTGACTCAATTTATTAATATGGCATTGTAACTGGACTAGTTACTTCCCAACCCATGACTCAACTAATTGTCAAAACTCAATACCCAATAACCTGCCGAAATGTCCCTTCTCTGCCATGGACTTGACCCTTCTCCCACGTGGACGGTGGATGCTGTCTCGAGGTCAGCTTCCCTTTACGCGTGGACGGCTGAGATTGCTTCAGACCAAGTGGCACGTGACAGCAGTATTATTGTGATTACTTCCCATCACAAGGTCCGTCTTTTAATGGCCCTTTCTTTGTATGATTGTGTTTGTCTAGTAAATATATTAGTAGGGTTCATCTTATATTGTTAGTTTTCTCTGTTGGGTAGGATCTCAAACTGCCAAATATGCCATTTTTTTAAAATGTAATTAGGAGCCAAGATTGTGCCCTGGGGTCAGTGTTTTTTGTTGATTAATTGTTTTGATTTTATTAATTATCATTCTTGGTTTTGGATTTTCTTATATTGATAATTCTATGTTTTTTCTTCTTATATTGTATCTGGTATTGATTTACATAAATTTACAGGTTGAATTGCTCTGGAAGCTACTCTCTGTGGCTATTCGAGAGAACAAGGAAGAGAGCTTCATGAAGGGAAGCTTTTCAAATTTCAAATGTCAAATTGAGAATTGCAATCGTGAATTTGTTCACCCAAGCAATTTGAAAAGGCGGCATGTTAGAGACCTTCATGATGAGAAGCAGTATGTTTTCCAGGAGCCGGGATGTGCAGATACCAATCAAAGCTGCGAAAGAACGAGGATTCTCATGGTAAGTTGATTGTTTTCCATGCATACATAATATCACAGTTGATGTTTCTTGAAGAGGAAGAATTATCCAGGATTGGGAATTTCAGCAGTTTATCCTGCATGCATTTTCTGATTATAATCCCTCTAATGCAGTGAGCCTGGAGGAGGCACGGTGTTTAGAACCAGGCTGTATGAAACATTTTTCCAAAAAGGAACGCCTGAAGCCGGCCAACATAAAGTCCTGCCACCAATACACTAAGAGCATCTCCACGCAATAGGGCATTAAAAGAGGTAAACCTAAAACAAAAATGTAATTTTAGCTTTTGTGTTTAATTTAACATGTCCAAACATTTATTTAAATAGTCAAAATAGGTGTTCTGTTCTTCAGCTGTTATTTTTAGATGCTATGAACAAAAAAGCTAAAACATAAAAAAATACATATTCTTGTTGAAACATTGTGCAAGCTAATTAAAATATAAAGAAAGCAGAAATGTTGTTTCAGTTGGAAACTACAGGTGAACAAGAAAAATTATTTGTAATTAATTTGATTGAATTATTTGTAAGGGGATGTATTTTTAATTAATTATGTTTAAACTTATTGGTTAATTTTAAATATATTGTTTATTGTATTAATTTTATTAATAGATAATATTTTATCGTGTTATGAATTGATACTAACCCCCAAAAACTTCAACATTTGATTTAATAAAAGCTCTAAATCAATATTGATCAATTGATATCTCCCTAGTTCAATTGTTACTGTATTTTATTTCAATCGTTACTGTATTTTGGAGTTATATATTGTATGAAATCAATGTTTATCAGTTGATATCTCACTAGTTCAATTGTTCAACTGTTACTGTATTATGTTTTAACTGTTATTGTATTACTGTATTGTGTTTCAATTGTTGTATAATGTTTCAACTGTTACTATATATGTGGCCTTTTTTAAATGGTTTTTACCATTGAAATACACAAACAAAAAATTTATATTTACACTATTCAAAAAGTTAGTTTATCAATTTAGCTTTTTCAAAATGGCGTTGAGGTAGCTCTAACTGTGATATATGTGGAATGAAGTAGCTGAAAAGGAACAAAGAGACATCCTTGCAACCATGAACCTGGAAGTGATTCAACAGAGAGAATCAAATGCCATTTCAGGGGTTGTCAGCACATGTTTTCTACTGTAAGATGTCACTACTGTTATATCATGGGTAAATGCTAATAAAAAAATAAGCGCCAAAATTAAAAAATTTAAAATACAGGTGTTCCAAATGCTAATATGTTTTTTTTAAAAGGAATAAATAAATAAATCATTAGTATGAAGTAAGATATTTTGTTGAATATTTTAAATATTGAGTGGTGATATATTAAATATATATTTTTACGAAAATATTAAGATGGGAGAATAGTGGGTTAACTTGTCAAATCAGTAACCTAGTTATGAAAGTAATAATTCTATAAAAACAAATCTTGAAGAATAGTTTTTAATAAATTAAATGTTGAAAATAAAATTGAAAAATATTGGATTAGAAAAAAAGATAGAAAATAACCAATTAAATCCTTATTAACTTTTCAAATTGGCACTCTCGACCATGCACTTTATTGTGTTTAATAATTTTTTAATTTTTTTTATTGAATTATGTGACAATAAAAATAAATGATTGGAATTGATTATCACAAAATGTCATTATATTCATATGAGTTTGTGTATCACAAAAGACCATTTAAAAAATAAATAAGATGAAAAAAAATCAATAAAAAATCCACAAAAAGCAATTATGAAATTTAGAAAATGAAAAGCTAGAGGAAAGATTAATCTTTCTTGGCTTAGTGTCTGTTTGGCATTGCATTTTAAAAGTATTTTTTTTTAAAACAAATTTATATTTTTTTGTTTTAAATTAATTTTTTTGGTTTTTTTAGATCATTTTGATTTATTTTTGAATGAAAATCATTTTGAAAAGCAATCTCAATCATACTTTGAAACATGCATGTTCTACCAGTTTGACCTGTCTTCCCCAGGATCCTGTTCTACCAGTCTGTCTGAATTCTCTTGAACTACTTCCAAGGGTTAACCTCCCACCTCTCTTCTGAAAGTGCCCTGACATGTGTGCATTCTTCTCTTTTTTTGGAAAAGGAGGTCTCCCAAATGAAAACCTTAAATCTCTCCTCTTAAACTCTGTCGTTTGTCTCTGCTCACCAACTAGCTTTGTTGTATCCCTCATCACTCTCTTCATACCTTGAGTAGCTCGTATAGATTGAAATTGTATAGCTATCAATATCATTCTTATTTCATGTCTTAGTCTATCACGAAGCTTGTTTACTCTGTGGCGTTTCGTGGGAAGATAGGTGGAGGTAAAAGATGTTAAATCCTGGAACCTCTAATACTTTAAAACTGTCATGTCCCCCTACATCAGATTCTAAGAACTCTTGTTCTTTTTCCCTTATATGCTCCTAGGAATAATATATCTCCTCAAACTCTTCCTAAAAATCCCTCCATCTCAACACCTTTACTACTCTTCTCCCCCTAATAGTCTCCCACCAAGAATGAGCATTTTCTGTCAATAACTAGGTTGCACAATCTACCTTTGATTCCTTGAGCATTTGCATTTGTTCTATAACTCTCTAAACTTTATGCATCCAGTGCTTAATCTTCCTCTCCTAAGAAAGTTCTGCAACCCATTTTCCACATACTTTTTACTCATTGTACCATTGTGACGACCCTCTCTGATCTAGGAGCTACATTGGAAGTACTTGTAGTCATCCCTGCCACCACAACTTGTATTATATGATCCATAAAAGCAGGATCTGAATATGGGGGCGGCACAACCATCGACGCTGTTGGGGAAGATATATTTGTTTGCCTTTCGCTTTCAAATGCCTTCGTTGGAGGCACATCTGCTCGTCAAGATGTAGAATTTTCCTGACCATCTGTTGATTCTCTCCTCTCGAAATAAAACGATACCGCAGGCATATGAGAGGTTGTATCTTCCATGGAATCCCCTTCTGTTACACCACACTCGTGGTCCCTCCTACAATTATAGGAAATTCTCATAAATCATTTTCAACCATCGATACTTTTCTCTAATAACTACACTGAAAGAATCCAATATTCCTTTAAATTTGTTATTCTTTTATTTTTAATTTTTATAACTTTTGTCAATCAAAATATCATTATAAACATCTATTTTCGAACATAATTTGTTTAATTTCCTTTAATGTGTTTAACATCATCGTTTTCGCGACCTAACACTTTTTTTTTCCTCAAAACTGTCAACAGAGGTGGGATGCTGACCCCTGTCCAGATTTTTCACTATAACTTTTGTACAAAATTAATCTCGTTGGAAAGCTAATATATAGGGTTACAACTCTTATGAAGGGAGGAAATCTCAATTCTGCCCTTAAAATTCACGAAATGCAAATGTGACAGATCTGTTGTTTTGTAGAGTCTGCCCTGTATAGTCACATTAGGTGACCCTTAACTAGTTATAAAATTCCAAATTAATTAAACTAGTTTTCTTGGATAGTACACACATCCATATTTGCAACTTCTATGAAGGAAACCAATCCTAATTCCCATGTTTTCCCACTCAAAATCTCTCTGAATGTCAAGAGATGAATCTGTCCAGTTCTTAACTTCTGAATTATATATATGTAGCCGAAACTTGGCTTTTAGAAAACAAGACTTCCCTCAATCTTTTCATGCTCAATCATTCATTACACAAACATTCATATCCAACACAACATATACAATAAATATTTAGCAAAAAACAATCTTTCCCTTCTAATTACTACCCTAAATGGCTAACCACGACCTTTCCTACGGACTCTCCTTTTCCTTTCCATTTGTCTTGCCAATTAGCTCTCATTTCATCCTATTTCATGTCACATACATCAATTACACATAATTTCACATTTTCCTAAAAAAAATTTCAAGAACCCTAACCCAAAGCTCAAAGAAAAATCATGCAATTTAACCATTAAGTCAAGAATTTTTTAATGCATATAAGAAACACCATACTAAGAAAGGTTTAAGATCCTAATAGCTTGTGAAATTGCAATCTCCTATTCTCCCTTTCAGTTTCAGTTGCTGCCAGCCTAATACTCCTTTGTTCCAATTTTTTCTTCCAATAATAATCCAAATTCTTGGGTTTTTTATGTTTGAATGTTTTAGTAACTCTTAATATTAATTTTACTTTGTAATTTTTCTTCCATTGGGTAAGAAAAATATCAAAATCTTCCTCTTTTTTTTCTTTTTATTTTGCTGGACATAAGAGAAAAGAGGGGTATTTATTTTGTTAGCCACTATACATAAATTTAAATAGATTGAGGGGGGGTGGAGTTGAAATAAATATAAAGATTATGATATAAATTATAAGAAGAGAAGATGTGAGGTAAAAAGAAAACATTTAAAGGAAATAGAGACCTAAGTGCAATAAGAGAAATTGAGGGGCCCTCTCTTTTCTCTTATGTCCAGCAGAATGAGGGGAAGAAAGGGAGGGAGATTTTGATATTTTTTTTATCCAATTGAAGAAGAATTTCAAAATGAAAGTGAGATTAAGGGTTACCAACACATTCAAACATAAAAAATACAAGGATTTATAGTATTATTGGAAGAAGAAATTGAAGGAAAAGGAGTATTGGGCTAGCAGCATCAGAAAGACTAAATGAGGAGGAGATTGTGATTTTCAAACTATTAAGATCTTAAAATTGTTTTTTGGTTTTATGGTTAAATTGCATGATTTTTCTTTATGAAATTTGGGTTAGGGTTGGAATTTTTTGGGGGAAAATGTGGAATTGTTTGTAATTGATGAATGTGAGATGAAATGAGAGCCCTTAGGAAAGGTCATGGTTGGCCATAGAGGGTAGTAATTAGGAGGGAAAGATTATGTGCTTTGCAGAATAATTATTGTGCATGTTTTGTTGGATGCGAATGATTGGACATGTAACTAATAAGGGAAGTATTGTTTTTTCAAGGCCAAATGTATATGATGCAGAAGTTAACAACTGAACAAATTCATCTCTTGATTTTTGGAGAGAATCTGAGTGGGGAAACAAGAGAATTAGGATTGGTTTTCTTCATAAGAAGTTCAAATTTGGATGTGTATTATCCAAGAAAAATTGTTTCATTTAACTTAACATTTTCTAACTCTAGTTAAGGGTCATGGAACATAACTATGCAGGGCAGACTTTGCAGAACAGCAGGACTATCATATTTGTGATGCATTTTGTGAATTTTGGGGGCAGAACTGGGTTTTCCTCCATTCATAAGAGTTGTAACTTTTGTATGTTAGTTTTTCAACGAGATTAAATTTGTACAGAACGGAGTTCTATAACTCCCATAATAGTGAAAAATATGGGCAGAGGTCAAAATCCGACCTCTGTTAGTAGCTTTGAGAAAAAAAGAAGTTGGAGGTTGTGAAAACGATAAAGTTAGACGCATTAAAAGAAACAAGTTATGTTCGATAATAGGTGTTTATAATGATATTTTGGTTGACAAAAGTTATTAAAATAAAAGAATAACAAATTTAAAGGCATATTGGATTGTTTCGGTTTGGTTATTAGGAAGAGTATCGGTGGTTGGAAATGATTTATGAGAATTTCCTTTAATTGCAAGAGGGGTCACGAGTGTGGTGTAATGGCAGCAATAAGGGAACACGAGCAGAGCATCCACAACAAGTAGGTGATTCATGCCTACGTTTTTGATTTAATTTTCACTGTGAAAATGTGTGAATTATGCTTAAAAGTTTTGGCGGGAGTTTGAGAAGATATGATTTATCGATAAGAATATTTAAGTCATGTGTGCCAAGGGAGTTTGAAAATGTCATGAACAAAACATGGCGGTGAATAGCATACATTTAGTGTATGCTAGGATCCCGGATAAACGGATCACCAAAAATTGTTAACATACATTTTAGTGTATGTTACGATCCCAGATAAGGGGATTATCATGAATGACTCATACATTCAGTGTATGTTAGGATCACGGAGATCACTATGCACATGCTAATATACATCGAGTATATATTAGAATCCCGGATCAAGGCATTGTGGTGCAATGTTTAAATACATATTCATATATGTTGAAATTTCAAAAAAATAAAATAAAATGGAATCAACTCACATGAGGTATGTTACGGATCCTGGAAGGGGTGTTCTCTAATGTCGGTAGGGTGATAAGGGTATCGGCAATACATAAGTGGGGAAGTTAGTTTGTATTTCAAATAGCTATGTTAATTATTTTAATTATGTATGATTGCATACAGTGAGTTTAATAACTTTAATATTATTTTTTAAAAAACAAATTATGAAATTATCTTGTATTTTCGTTTCAGGCCCATCATCTTCACGTAAAATTGTCGTTTCTTAGTTTTTTTGTATTCATTAGTATTTTATGTAAATTAAATGTTGGTACATTGGTATGTATGATCACTATTTTTTGAGGAAAAAAATAGAATGTAAGAAAATTAACTTGTTTTGTCGTATTTTATTAAATGTGATTGAATTTATATTAACTCTAGTGTAAATTGTTAAATGTATGGTTTATTATGGTTGTGATGATGGTTAATGTTTTGTAGACCTAGGATGAATGGATCAAGACTGAATTAATATGTTTTCTTTGCTTGACGAATGTGTATTAATAAGATTACTTGTTTGTCCCCTAGAGAAGAGAATGTTACATATCTACCTTTTATTTTAAAAATATATAGATTTACTCAAAATTTATATGAGATACAAATATATATAACCCAACGCAATGTATGGAAATGCAAAGCCAACTCTATATTCTCTTCCTGAAAATGTTTGATTATGGATGTTGAAGTTATTCAGCCAAGATTTCAATAGCCTTGACATATATAAAGCAATATAACTAGAAGTATGGTTTCATGAAGAGCAATACAGAAAAAATATATTTTTTAAACAAAAATAATATTCAATTCCCATATCTTTTAATAACTAATAATTTATATATATATATATATATATATATATATATATATATATATATATATATATATATATATATATATATATATATATATATGTGTGTGTGTGTGTGTGTGTGTGTGTGTGTGTGTGTGTGTGTGTGTGTGTGTGTGTGTGTGTAATTAACAAAAAAAAATAATGGTTTCAATTCCTGAAGGTAAACTTGAGATGCTCGGTGAAATTTGAGACTTGCACTTTTCTTCATTCGGAACATCCTTCCATGGAAGATCCTCCGTCTTTAATCACTCAGAGAAAACTGAGGATGACAAGCTTGGCCTCACAAGAAACACGAATACCTCATTGTTATTTTTTGATGATCTATATATTAAAATAATATTCTTTTTGTTATAAATACATATTAAATTATATTTATATGTATTGAATGTCCATTACTCTTGAGTAACTCTTGGATAGATCACTTGTGTCTTGTATTCTACACACACTTTGGAATAATAGAAGAATTCATATTAAGCAAGATATTTCTCTCTTGTCTCTTTTGATTATGTTTTGATGTCTATGCTCTTCTATGTTAATTATTTATTCTTTTTATAACACGTTATCAGCACGATGCTCTAACCAACTTATATTAATTTTAATATCTTCACTTTTATTATTGTAATTTATTTTTGGCAAATTTTCTTTCATTATTATTCATAGAAAGAGATTTATAGTTCCCGAAGAAAGAATATTATAAGTTCCTGAAGAACTAAATAAATTAAAAATAGTTCTTGAAGAACTAGTATTACAAGTTCTTGAAGAATTACATAAATTAAAACAGTTCCTGAAGAATGAGTATTACAATTTCTTGAAGAATTAAATAAATTAAAAATAGTTCCTGAAGAACGAGTTCATAAGTTCCTGAAGAATTAATAAATTATAAACAGTTCTTGAAGAACTAGTATCATAAGTTCCTGAAGAATTGCATAAATTAAAAATAGTTCTTGAAGAACTAGTAATACAATTTTCCTGAAGAATTAAATATAGTTCCTAATGAACTAATATTTTAAAGCTAAATAAATAATAATCTTAAAGGTTTGATGTTCCTGAAGAATTAAACAAATTAAAAACAGTTCTTGAAGAACTAATATTTTTCCTGAAGGATTAAATAAATTAAATGCAGTTCCTGAAGAACTAGTATTTTTCTGAAAGATTAAATGCAGTTCTTAAAGAACTAGTATTTCTAAAGTTGAATAAACAATAGTCTTGAAGGACAAAGCTTGAATTTATAGCTTTTGATATTTTTAGAAATAATTATTTGTCATGAAATATTGACGTCGAGATTCATCTTGAAACTATGAATCTTTAAAAGACCATCAAAGAAGGAAATAATATGTGGCAAAATCTAAATGAAAGATATGACCACCAAAGTTTATCATACTTCCTCAAGGTCATTATGATTGGGTGCACCTGAAGTTGCAAAATTTTAAATCGATTATTGAATATAATTCTGCTCATTTTAAAATTACCTCACAGCTGAAATTGTGTGGTAAACATATGACAGAAGATCAAATATTTGAGAAAATTCTCTATTTTTCATGCCTCAAACATTGTCCTGCAGCAACAATCTAGAGTGCATAATTTCAAAAGGTTCTAAGTTATTTCTTGAAGTGAATGGAACTTTTGTCCAGAAGACAAGAAAGAACCAAGGATATAGGTATGAAAAAAAAAATGGAAAAGGAGGAGATAATCCTTCTAAAAGCAACCCACCATACCACCAGAAGTGGAGACACAATGAGCCCAACCAAGGAAAGGGCAAGAATTTGCATAAACCAGAAGATAAGTGTCATAGATGTGGTATGCATGATCATTGGTCGAACGTGTCATACACCAAAACATCTTACATATTTATATCAAGCCTCTCTGAAACAAAATACAATTGAGACTAATTTCATTAATAAAGATGGTTATAATGCTTGTATTGATGTCAATTCTTATCTTGATGTTTTTGATCTCTTTGAAAACTCGGATAAGACAGAAAACATGCTTAGTTGTGGAATCATTAGAGATGATTAAGAGTTTTTTTTTATTTGCATTAAAATATCTATGTTCTTATGTTTACAATAAACATTTTTAGTTTGGTGCAAGTTAAATAATAAACTTTGATTATCTTTTGAATAGTGTCATGGCTTTTCATGATGGAGATTTATGTCTAGCAGATAGTACAACAATGCACATAATTCTTAAGGAAAATAAATGCTTTGAGTATCTGACATTAACCAAAGCTAATGTCACTATAATATCAGGTCCAGCAGACATGATTAAAGGCTCTGAAAAAGCTAATATTGTGTTACCAAATAACACAAGATTGAGCATTAAAGATGTATTATATTCACTTGAGTCCAGAAGAAATTTACTCAGTTTTAAGGATATACGTGCTAATGGTTATCATATTGAAACAACAGATGAAGATAGAAAAGAATATCTTTATATTACTGCATGTATTTCAGGCCAGAAGCTTGTACTTGAGAAACTACCTACTTTCTCTTCCGGATTTTATTATACGATCATGAAATCTATTGAATCAAACGTTGTGATACACCAGAAGTGTTCCGACCCAAAACAATTTATGCTTTGGCATGATCGACTTAGACATCCAGGATCAATAATGATGAAACGAATTATTGAGAATACACATGGGCATCCTTTAAAGAACCTGAAGATTCTTTTACCAAGTAAAAATCCATGTGCTGTATGTTCTCAAGGTAAATTAATTACCAAATCATCTCCATCAAAGGTTCTTATAGAATCACCATCTTTTCTTGAAAGCATTCAAGGAGATATATGTGGGTCTATCCATCCACCATGTGGACCTTTTAGATATTTTATGGTTTTGATTGATGCATCAAGTAAATGGTCACATGTTTGTTTGCTTCCGAGTTGAAATATTGCATTTGCTAGATTAATAGCACAGATTATCAGACTACGAGCACAATTTCCTGATTATCCTATCAAGAAAATTTGACTAGACAATGCTGGTGAGTTTACTTCCCAAGTATTTGATAGTTTTTGCACTTCTATCGGTATTGATGTTGAACATCCTGTTGCTCATGTACATACTCAAAATGGTCTAGCAGAATCATTTATAAAGCGACTTCAATTAATTGCAAGACCATTACTTATGAAATCAAAATTGCCTACATCTGTCTGGGGACATGCTATATTACATGTTGCATCACTAGTTAGAATTAGACCAAGTGCTTACCATAATTATTCTCCTTTACAACTTGTTTATGGTATACCACCAAATATATTTCATCTACGAATTTTTGGTTGTGCGGTGTATGTACCTGTAGCACCCCCACAAAGGACTAAAATGGGTCCACAAAGAAGAGTAGGAATTTATATTGGTTTTGATTCTCCATCTATTATTAGATATCTTGAACCTGTGACTGGTGATGTTTTTAAGGCACGTTTTGAAGACTGCCATTTTGATGAGAATATTTTCCCATCATTAGGGAAAGCAAAATCAGTGCCTGAAGAACGAGAAGAAATTACTTGGAATAACCCAAAGTTATCTCATTTTGATCCAAGGACAAATCAATGTGAACTTGAAGTTCAAAGGATAGTTCATTCACAAAATATTGCAAATCAATTACCGGATGTTTTTACCAGTAGTGAAAAGGTAGTTAAATCTCATATTCCTGTTGCAAATGCTCCATTTAGAATTGAAATTCCTGAAGAGAAAAAGGTCAACATAGCAGCAAATGAATCTATACCACGCCTGAAGCGCGGAAGACCTATTGGAGCCAAAGACAAAAATCCTAGAAAACAAAAACTCCAACGAATAGATGATGGTACTCTTGGAGAGTCCTCATCCATAAAACAAACATCAAATCTTGTTTCCAAATCATCTCCTAATACTGATCCTCCTGAAGAGGGACCTCTTGAAGAGAACCAGGTACCTGGAAATAATGAGATCCATAAACTATGTTCATACAGGAGAGATTTTGGAACGAGATAAAATTATGATAGATGATGTATTTGCATTTAAGGTTGCTTTTGGCATCACCAGAAGTGATGATGAATTTGAACCACAAACTGTTGAAGAATGTCGACAGAGAAATGATTGGCCAATGTGGAAAGAAGCAATCCAAACAGAGTTGAACTCACTTGCAAAACATGAAGTATTTGGACCTGTAGTCCATACACCTAAAGGTGTTATACCTGTTGGATATAAGTGGGTTTTTGTTAGAAAACGCAATGAGAACTATGAAATTGTGCGATATAAGGCACGACTTGTTGCACAAGGTTTCTCGCAGAGACTTGGTATTGATTATGAGGAAACTTATTCTCCAGTAATGGATGCAATCACTTTTAGATTTTTAATTGGTTTAGTGGTCTCAGAAACGTTAGATATGCATTTAATGGATGTAATTGCAGCATATCTATATGGATCATTAGATAAAGACATCCATATGAAAATTCCCGATGGATTTACAATGCCTAAAGCTTTTTGTAATGAACCCAGAAGTCTTTATTCTATTAAATTACAAAAATCTTTATATGGGTTAAAGCAATCTGGTTGAATGTGGTATAATCGTCTTACTGAATACCTCTTAAAAAGAGGGTTTGAGAATGACGAGATTTGTCCATGCATTTTTATTAAGAAAACAATATCTGGATTTGTTATTATTGCAGTACATGTTGATGATTTAAATATTATTGGTACTCCAGAAGAGCTTACAGAAACTGCAACCTATTTGAAAAATGAATTTGAGATGAAAGATCTTAGAAAGACAAAATTTTGTCTTGGTATACAGATTGAACATTTTTCAAATAAAATATTTGTACATCAATCGATGTATACAGAAAAAGTCCTGAAGCGTTTTTATATGGACAATGCTCATCCTTTGAGTACACCTATGGTTGTTCGGTCACTTGATGCGAAAAATGACCATTTTCGACCTCTAGAAGAGGATGAAGAAATTCTTGGTCCTGAAGTGCCATATCTTAGTGCTATTGGAGCACTTATGTATCTTGCAAATTGTACAAGACTAGATATATCTTTTGCAGTAAATTTATTGGCAAGATATAGTTCTACTCCCACAAAAAGACATTGGAATGGAGTCAAACATATATTTCGCTATCTCCGCGGAACAACCAAAATAAAAGTTATTTTATTGTGGATCAAATTCACAATTGATTGGATATGCAGATGCAGGTTATCTCTCTAATCACACAAAGGGAGATCACAAACAGGTTATCTATTTACCTATGGCTGTACTGCAATTTCTTGGAGATCTGTCAAACAATCATTAGTGGCTACTTCATCAAATCATTCAGAGATTATCGCGATACATGAAGCAAGTCGAGAATGTATATGGCTAAGATCAATTATCCAGCATATTAAGAGAAAATGTGGATTGTCCGTCATTGACAATAGTCCCACAATATTGTTTGAAGATAATGTTGCCTGTATCACTTAACTTAGAGGAGACTATATTAAAGGAGACAAAACAAAGCATATCTCACCAAAGTTCTTTTATACTCACGAGCTCCAACAAAGGGGAGAAATTGATATCAAACAAATCAGGTCAAGTTGATAATTTAGCAGACTTATTTACAAAGTCTTTACTAGCCTCAACTTTCAAGAAACTTGTCCATAATATTGGAATGTGACATCTTAAAGATTTGTCATAAGACATGTACTTTTGAGGGGAAGTCAATGCAGATTGTACTCTTTTTCCTTCGCTTAGGTTTTTTCCCATTGGGTTTTCCTTTGCAAGGTTTTAATGAGGCAATTTGACATTGTGTTAATGAATCCTGAAGTATTCATATATGGATCTTGAAGTATCTATATAAAGTCCTCCTTTAAATTTTAAAGTACATAGTCATTCAAGGGGAAGTGTTATAAATACATATTAAATTATATTTATATGTATTGAATATCCATTACTCTTGAGTAACTCTTGGATTTCCATAACCCTTGAGTTCATTTTCTTCTCCTATTAATAGACCACTTGTGTCATGTATTCCACACACACTTTGAAATAATAGAAGAATTCATATTAAGCAAGGTATTTCTCTCTTGTCTCTTTTGATTAAGTTTTGATGTCTATGCTCTTCTATGTTAATTATTTATTCTTTTTATAACACTTTTTAAAATTTTTAAATTATTTTTGACATTAGCACATGAAAATAATCTAAAAAAAATATTTTTTTAATTTCAAATACAAATTAAAAATAAAAAATTTCAATTTTTTTTCAAAAACGCATTACAAACACATTCTCCAACATGTCCTTCTTGAAGACTTATGACATGTTTGTAACTGTTTTTAAGAATGTATTTGAAAAAAATTGAATTTGTTTTATTTTTTATTTTTATGTTTTAATATTATTTTTATATGCTGATGTCAAAAATAATTTTAAAAATTAAAAAAAAATATTATTTTAATATATATCTGAATAAAAATTACTTTTAAAAATAAATTTAATCACATCCCCAAACAATCTCAATCGATGCAAGGAAAAAAATCTTCAAATGTAACTATGTCTGTTTATAATTGAAGTTCAACCTTTTTAAAAAAATAAAAAAAAATCTAATTTAATTAATATTTGAAAATTGTTTTGTTATGTTAATATTAAAAAAAAAAACTTAAATAAAAAATTATTTGGATGTATTTTCAAGTAATTTCTACTGTACTCTCAAATATAACATTAAATTATTTTTGTTTTAACATTTCGTGTTTTTAATGTTTTTTAAATATTACAATAAAAAATATAAAAAATATTATTTTAATATATTTTTAAAAAATAAAATAAAAAGCTATATATTACCACAAATAGTGGACCTCTTGCTCATGTGAAACGGGCCCACCATCATTTATAGCCTTCTGGTTTTATTTGGGCTTTTGATTTTCTTTAACCCAAAAACATGCGCAGAATGTAATTATAAATTTATAATTACTTGTTGGAAAGAAATGGCTAAAGAGCAAGAAAGACAAGGTCCTAGGCTCGTGGCAGCCATTAGGGTTCCTATCAGTATAGCTGTAAGTATTTCCACTGGCTCCTCTCTCTGCAATCTCTCCGGAGTCCGGACCAAAACATTTAAAAAAAAAAACCAAAACCCTTTTGAGAGAGAGATGGTGATGATGGAGGAAGGGCAAGTGGAGAAAGAGAGGCCAGTTATATTCAGAGATATAAGGCGGTATTATTGTGATTATTGTGGTATTTGCCGATCTAAGAAGTCTCTTATCACTTCTCACGTCCTCACTCATCACAAGGTTGGTCTTATAACATGCCTTTCTGTTTCTTTCGTTATATGTTTGTGTCTGTTTAGCTAGTATTGACAGGCTTCAACTTGTGCTGCTGGTTTCATCTGACTGGATTTTTTTTTTATCTAATGTAATTAGGACCAAGATAGTGTCTGTTGTCAGTTTTTTTACTTGCTAATTGAACAGATTTTATTAATCATTATTCCGGGATTTTGTTCTTTTTTTATGATTCCGTTGGTATTTTTCTTATATTTTATTTGGTACATGATCTTAAATTTGCTTTGGAACCTAATTCTTTTGTGGGCTATTTACGAACATGGCTACTTTGAAATCGAAGATTGGTTAAGTTGAATTGTAGTCTTACCTTTGTTTTTTTCTGTTGCTTAGGAGGAGATGGACGAAGAAAGAGTTGATGGGGATGAGGGAAAGGAGGGACTCAAATCCAACACGTGTGAAAAATGCGGTGCTAGTTTTAAAAAGCCTGCGTATTTGATTCAACACATGCAAAGTCATTCTCTTGAGGTATTGGACCATAATTTTTTACTTTTAGAGGTTGCTTGTATACTTGGTTTTGCCTTCTATTTGGTTTACTTGTTCAAATGATTTTCTTTTGTTGATGCGGCTCAAAGTGTGTCGTTAATTATATTTAATTGTAGTAATAGCAAGTATTTTGCAGGAGTGCCATTTTAATTTAGAAAAAACATCTAAAAGTTAATGCGTGAGCATTGGATCCCACTCAGAGAACTCCAAAATGCGAGAGGCTTCAAATTTGGACTTGAATGGACTAGTATCAGGCTGGGAGACCTCCTGAGAAGCTCCATCAAGCAAGCCTCAATCACGTGCCTGTTGAATTTGAGGTTTGAAGGCTTTTGTTCGTGTCTAATGAGGCTATTTTTAGTGATCTAAGAACTTATTGCTTCTAATGTTTTTTTTTTCTTTTCATTTTTCTGATTCTGCAGAGGCCATTTAAGTGCTCGTATGATGATTGCCATGCCAGCTATAGAAGGAAAGATCACTTAACTCGCCACCTTCTCCAGCATGAAGGGAAACTTTTCATTTGTCAAAATGAGAATTGCAATCGTGAATTTGTTTACCCAAGCAATTTGAAAAGGCATGTTAGAGAGCTTCATGATGAGCGTTCTCCCTCCACTAGTTTTGGAGGTGAGAAGCAGTATGTTTGCCAGGAGCCAGGATGTGGGAAGGCATTTGGATACCCGTCAAAGCTGCGAAAGCACGAGGATTCTCATGGTAAGCTGCTTTATTTTCAGGCATACACTCATATCACAGTTGATTTTTTCTTGAATCGAGGAAGGATTATTCAGGATTGGGAATTTCAGCAATTTATTCTTCATGCGGTTTCTGATTATAATCTCCTCTAATGCAGTGAGCCTGGACCATGTGGAGGCAATGTGTTTAGAACCAGGCTGTATGAAACATTTTTCCAATAAGGAATGCCTGAAGGCCCACATTCAGTCCTGCCACCAATATATTAACTGTGATATCTGTGGCACCAGACAGCTGAAAAAGAACATCAAGAGACATCTTCGCACCCATGAACCTGCCAGTGATTCGACAGAGAGAATCAAATGTCATTTCAAGGATTGTCAGCACACATTCTCTACTGTAAGATGTCACTAATGTTTTAAGATGTCACTAATGTTATAGTATCTGTTTTTCTATTTTGTTATAGTATTTAATTATGATAAGTGAGCCATTACCTGCCTAACCGGAATCTTTATTTTCTTTTTAATTTGGTCTTTCCTATTTGTGTGCAGAAAACAAATCTTAATCAGCATGTGAAAGCAGTGCACCTTGAACACAGGCCTTTTTTGTGTGGATTTCCAGGTTGTGACATGAGATTCTCATACAAGCATGTGCGAGATAACCATGAACAGTCTGGTTTACATGTCTATACTCCTGTAAGTTCTATGTGCAGGTCTTTCAACACATTTTTCTCATCAACTTGGAAATCTGTGTTGCTAACATGTCTAGAAATGAATCGGCATTCTGAATTGGATTACTTTTTGATCAGGGTGATTTTGTGGAGTCTGATGAGCAGTTCAGGTCAAAGCCAAGAGGTGGGAGGAAGAGGAACTTCCCAACTGTCGAAATGCTGATACGCAAGAGAGTCTCTCCACCAGCCAAATCGGATGAGTACCATTCTTGGTTGCATGAAATGGAGACCGAGAATCAGTAGGGAGGCGTGCCCTACCTACCTAGATGCATTTGCGTTCTCCTTTCTTTCCACTTATCTCCAAGCTATAGCTCTTTACATGGAGGCTGTAATGCCTGTCATATTCCGCCGTTATCTTCTTTTGGGTGATGTGGAGAATGTTGTAGGCATTCTGAATGGTAATATTGTATCAGGAGGGATTTATGAAATATATATAAATATAAGCTATTCAGCCTAGATTCTTCAGTTTCAAAATGCACCATTGTATCTTTTCCTTTTTTGAGATTGTTTTATGCAAGTATAGTTTTATCAGAGGATCACTGATTGCTGTATTTGCATAGCAAGTGTAGAAAGCAAAACCTCAAAAGATTCCGGAAAAAAAAGAGGGTCCTCATGAATAGCCTATGAAATACACTGAAATGGGAGTGGCCCAAGCACACTGACTTCTGGTTGCAGATTCACTTCCAAGCATGAAAATGGTGTTGCACACTCGGGCACACAACATTTAAAGTCTTCAAAACTCATGTGTTGAATGTTTTGCTTGATGTCTGGTCCAAAAATTCATTGCCTTTCTTCTTTCCAAAGAAATACCTTCAGAAACAGGGTTACTTTCAGTTGGTAAACCCTACTACAGCAACATCTGTTGCAGCGCCTGATTTTCAGCAAACTTGATTATTAATCCCTAAATTAACGCAATTAGCATCACATATTAACTTGTGCTAGCTTAAAAAAGTCAATACTCATATCATATGATTTGAGCAATGCAACTCCACAATCTAAAAAAATATAGACAAAGTCATCCTTTGAGTACGGATTCCACAACCTCCACTACCATCAATAATGCAAGTATCTATAGACATATTTCAAGTAAAAACTATTTAAAAAGATAATTATTAATAACAAACTAATAATGGACTTACCTGATTAGGATTTAAATCAAAGCATTAGAAATAAAATGTGTGTGTGTGTGTGTGTGTGTGTGTGTGTGTGAGTGTGTGTACAATGTGTGTGTGTGTGTGTAGGGTTCTAGTAACAAAAGAAAATGTTTTTTTTGTTGTTGTAACAACAAGAAATGATTTCTAATTCAATTCATTTTCATAGGTATTTTAATAAATATAATTGAATTCAATTATATAGTCTAATATTCTATTCAAATCATAAGAATTATAATAGGTTATTAACTAAATTCAAATTTGTTATCTGGTTCTAAATAAAGTTTGAAGAAAGCACTAGTGTTAAAGAAGGTGAGGTTAAAATAAGATATGGAAAAGAGAAGATTGGGTTTTTGGTAGGGATAAAGTTATTAGTGACATAAAGTTTTTTTGTGGGGTTTCTGGGAGGCCATAAAGAGAAGTGTTTTTAAAATATTATTTTAATGTTATTTTTTTTAAAAATTATTATAGCAATTTAGAGAGTCTCCTACCAATTTTTCTTTTGCATATTTTTTTATAAATTGAATTTCATTTGAAATATAAATTAATACTCTTAAATATTTCCAAACACAAAATTGATTTAGATTATGAATGATTCAATTCCTTTCGTTCCAAATAGGCTATACATAAATTAAGTAAAAATAACTTATGGTCATGAACCATTTTCTTTCCTATTTTATTTTATAAATAGATAAATATTATTTATGGATTGAAATTAAAACTTGCATGGTGCGGGCAATTCAACAGTTAAAATCCTGATCCATTTGTAATATTTATAATTTTTTCCCCTACCAATTCAG